>KZ345132.1:79227-100424 GCA_002352805.1 Teladorsagia circumcincta
AAAATTCTGACGCGCATGCGCGTCAGCCTGTCGTCGACGTGTTAAGGTTGCTGCGAGCTTGGTGCAAATAGGTGCACAACTCTCGTCTTTGTCGAAACTGTCGTCCTTTCTGTTGAGTAGGCTTTCGATCTACATTTGCTAGTTAAGCAACAAATATAATAATTAAATAATGGAATAAATTATTATTGAGCTATCTCTGAGCCTCACAGGTCGTGTATCTTATTTTTGAAATTTTCGATGATGCTCTTCTGATAATAATAAGTTTAATGGCTAGCTTCCACTGTAAAAACAACTTTTCAGGCTAACATTATTTCTGATAATTTTAATTTATAAGTTGAAGCCATTCAGATTTGAAGTGTCGTCATATACTTGATGCTTTTTGTGGGTCGAAAGGAGCTGTTATTACAGCGAGAGCTAACCAATAAAATTCATTTTAGTAATAAATAAAAAACAGGGAGATTGGACCTTTAAAGGTAGTCGTTGTTGAAAAATGTTCAACAGTTTTGTAATTTCTTTTCCTGATAGATTTCTATCTGATCGTAAACTCACTAACAAAAAATAAAGAAATAAATAGTCGAAGAGTTTCTTAAGACAGCTCATTTGTTCAACTTCTGTTTTATGCAAGTTTTTTTTTGCCAAAGTCTCCAAAAGCGCCTACTAAAGTATTGAAGTATGGATAAGCCAGCAATTTCATGTCTTCTTCCACTTTGTCTGATCAGCATGTTTAGGATCGTGATAATGGACGTCATACATCAAAGGTGCTCTTATCAGATGCTATGTAGATCAGCAGAACACCAGGGTTAAATTCGCCACGTCAGTAGAAAGAAGACGGGGTAAGAGAGTAAGCGGATGGGTTGACCGTCAAACTTTTGCCCGATGAATTCATTCAGAATGCGTTCCAGTTGGCTGCATCCCGAAGGGCTCCATCAGCGAAATTTCATTCTTTATGAACCCATAAACGTTGTCTATCAGACCTCACAAATTGTTCTCTGCAGCTTCACAAAGTGTGTCTGGGGCATCACTACAATGAAGATTTCGGAAGTCCGAATCTGTGGTCTTACAGCAAAATGGTTGTCAAAGGCAGAAACACACCGTCGCCCTCAGCCCACAAGTTTGCCACAGTAGTGAACATTTGCTCCATTTTGCTGAGTAGTAGCCACAGTGTATTTTCTCAGCGATTGATGCTAGCTTTGATTTTTCCATGTATCCAGCCGTCCGAAATAAGACTATTGCGCACTTCTTTCCTTCCTTTATGAGATGGCTCATTTCGCATTTGTAGTATAAAGCTAAACGCTCATGAATTTTTGGTACTTGAACCTGCGAAGCCAACGCTTAATTTTGTCTCAACTTCCCTTCCCAATTTCCTTTTATCGATTTTCGAAAGATCTCGTTGTATTGTGCTGTCCCGGAGCCTCATCAGACACTAAACATTATAACACTAAGATCTACTTCAAAAGAATTCCAAAAGTATACAAAGATTCTGTGTGGTTTAAAGAATTCCAAAATTCCAAAAAACGTATAAAACAATTGAAAAAAATTCCTGCTGATTTCTCAGCGGTTTTTCGGTGGATAACACCTCCTTCAGGCCTGAATACATTGACTATAGCCGGAAAAAGTAATTTGGTGTTTTTTCCCAAACCCACATAGATGACCATACATGCGTTACCGTAACAGCAGTTTTCACTTTGCTGGGGTAAGTTCATGTGGGTATCTATGTGGGTTCAGTGGAAACCGCAGAATTACTTTTACCAGCTAGAATCAAAGCATTTCAGGCCTGGCGAAGGTGTCGTACTCATAAATGTCGCGGATAACTTCGAATATACTTTCCGATCTGTTTCTTGTGTTTTTTGAATATTTGATTTTTTTGAATAATTGGAATTTGTGTGATAGTGGAATTCTTTTGAAGTAGAATTTCGGTGCCTCTTTGTGTTATACAACACACAGATTTCCAAAAAGTTGTTTCTCACCATCGTTATTCCAATAGTCGGAAATAGTTAGAGGAGGCCATTCCACTCTGCTCTGCGGCCGCTAAGATAAGGATCAAGTTAAGGCCAAGGATGTCTTTAGCAGTGAGCATAAGAAATCTGATAACACGCTCATTGAAAGTTACTTAAAAAAGGTAAAAGAGAAAAATGAAGATAAGATGAAAATGTTGTAAGGTTCTGCATCACAGACGTCCTATCCATTTTGGCACATTTCAAGTGGCTCATTCACAGTGGAATTACTTCCCCAACCTGCGCTCTCCCCATGGGCCTGGGCAAAATATGTCTGCCTCTAGGCTCGGATTCGTTCCTCCGAGCCATTCCAAGCTGACTCAGCCGGTCCTTCCGTATTAACCAGTCCTCCGAATGGATGTGTTATCCACTCTCTTAACTAGGTCGTTGTCGTCAGAACCGCAAAGCACAATAGAGTGGTCCCCTCCAACTCCATTTTCGCCATGCTCTCAACCAATTATCCCAGGATCTTTCGTATCGTAGAAATAATTATTTCCAGATCGATGCTTTCCCTTCGATGCTCTATCGATATACCTAGGCCTCAATTCGAAGGTTCAGGGAAGTTCAATGCCTTCCCTGGTTAGTGTCTAGTGCCTCAAAAAAGCTCTTCTACTGCACCACTCTCGTGTAGCGTAATCACAAGTGTCAACAACACATGAGCATAGTTTCTAATGACAAAATCGTTTGATAAGTGTGGATTTTGTTTGGTGGTTCATTGAAAGATTGTTCGTTGTTGAAGAAGGCAGGAAAGTGGTAGCCCAGATTTGATCGAGCTCTTTGCCGGGTATAAACGTCTTCGGCACGCTTCTTCCGTATAGTTTCCGTAACTTTGAGCTGAAAATTCCAGATCAGAAGTCATTTTTCCATTCGAACCGAACCACTGTTGAATGATTTTTTTCAATCGGAGCTTCTGGTTTATTAAATACCACCGATCTCATCGCTTTCTGTATGCATATCTGTACTTCTGTTCCATTCATGTTTGCTCATATTTACGCACCCCTGTGGTGTCAGAAGTGCTAAGATGCTACGTTTCAACTGCTCAAAAGAGGGGGTCCATTCTGGACTCCGTTAAAGGCATGTCCCAGGATCAAATTGGTGTGGTTCTTACACACGAGTTCGAATGTGTTGCTGCGAAATAGGCTGGCAGTAGAGAAAAAAGGAAAAGAATTCGTCGACAACGCTTAGGCTAAGGGCTCGCCCACCTTCGTAATCAGCTGTGCTAAGGCAATGAGAGACTAAGCGCGGATAGGATGGTTTGAGGTGGGAGAACGCTACAGATAAGAGGGTGCCAGAAAACAACCTAATAAACGAAAAAATCTGCAGCTCAAGCAGCTCACTTTGCAAGGCCCTAGCGCCCTCGTTAGTTGATTTACGTCCACGCAACTGGAACGTCTGTGATTGATCCATGGAGGTCTATCCTGCAGATAGGAGGGAACGTTTTTTCGTTCACACGACTTCTGCCTGGGGTGTGCCTTCAAGGTGAGTCTTTTTCTCCCTTCCTCTGCTTCCCCACCCCCACCCTGGAGTGGTTTGTTACCGTAAATGTGGAAAAATTTTGTGGTCTCACTCTTGATGACCAAATTCCATCTAGCATCGATTCCGGCATACTTACAGCAGATTTGTATGGAATTACCGAAAACAATAGCTATTCCATATCATGAATAGAGGAAAATAGTTTATCAATTTTTTCGTAGTGAAACGTGTGTGGCGCACTCACAGGTGAATTATCAGTGCCCTGTGCCCCATGAGTGGAGAAACTGCAGCTCTTTCGAAGAGATGATGTCCGACGACGGGCACCCTCTGCAATGGCCAAGTGTTTCGGACCGATGAAGCAGATGAGGCTAATCAAATCTTCCCAATATGGCATTATATTCGTGTAATTCGATACATCTCCTTCGCAGACATAGCAGCGGCTTGATCGCACGAGATTTTCTTCATCTTCCATCCCCTTCCCAGTAATGCTCTTTTTCGGTATCTTCACGTTGTCTTTTACAAAAATGCAATTTCTGTATAGTTCTTTCCCAAGCCTCATTTCTGGCTCTGACACAAATTTGTGCTATGCCTACAAATTGTTTAGTCAATATTGATTATCCGGTATTTCTTTAGCTGAATTAGAAGGAATAACTGATTTCATATCAGGTACTGTCAGCATTTCATAGCACTGATAGAAATGGATAAAGGTGATGATACATAGGGTGCCACATGCGTGATCACGAAATCAAATACATGCTTGAATTCCACGCAATCGGACCGATCCTCGCTCGCTTCATGATCGGCTGGATGCTTTCAGCTTTGTCTGAATGAATAAAAACGTAACTTCTACGACCCCTCGCTTCCCGCCCACTCCAAGAGTCGTATTGAACGGGAAGCGCCATAAAGGTAACAAAGTACATACTTGTGACTCAGAAACCAGTTCAGAATGAAACTCTATGAACTCCACACGCGTAATGATTCGTACGAGTCAAAGAGAGCGAGATTTTTAGATACGGTTACCACCGGCAGAAGTTACAGCTCGCTGAAACTTGGGGTACGCCCTCCTAGCTATGGGTGAATCAGGAACCCGCCCAGGGTGAGCCGTTATCGAGGGCTTGTCGATGGTGGGGAAGGGGATGACGGCGTATGGCCCTCTGAGCTGGACTGCGCTAATGGTAAGCTGAGATTGGCTCTTCGAAAAAGAGAGTGAGACTTAGTTCAGCTTGAGCAATGTTGAGAAGATTCACTGGATTTTTTTTTCTGTAAAAAAATTCGGACATTCTGGGGGAAGGTGACGATTCTGATATTCTGGGAGTAGGTGTCACTACAGCACGTGTCATCTCTTACGATTAGAAGATGAAAATAGGAAAAGAACCAGCCAGCATATTTCAGCACTTTCTTTCTCGCTCACTTTCGTGACATTTTTGGGAAGAATTTTCGGATACATCTTCCGAGAGATATGGGGGTGGATTGTGGGAGCCCTAAAAAGTTCGTTCAAGGTTTTGGGAAAGAGCTCGTATCACCTAAAATCCTTCAATTATTGGCTCACCTTGACCCTATCCTCCCAATAATTTCTTCACAGATGTTTCATCATAACGATTATGTTTAGCTGACTCATCTGGGTAGAAAGCCTCGGTTCTCTAGAACGTGCCATCCAATGCGCGCCTGTGCAATGAAGTAGCATGAAAGGGCAGCATAGAAACGCTTGTAAAGCTTTTTGGTCAGTAGCAAATTCAAATTCTTCCCTCCACACGCTGTCAAGCTTCTCGCGGCTGTCTCAAGTACTGGAAGCGCGATTTGTGATCGCCAGTGAAGAGGACTTCTTGAGGAACGAATGCTGCTGGACAGCTCAAAAAAGCTCGAAAGTGTATTCATATTGATGATGAGCGGAGGCTCGCAATTGCCATGAATATTTTGCACATTCTTGCAGAAAAAAGTCTTTCTGATGGCTCACTTTTGGAATGGACAAGTTTTGAGTTATGTATAAAATAAAACATCAAAATTGTATAACGCTTCCATTTAGTCTCGATAGGGCTCTATGAATTTAAATATGTTACAAATATTCTATTCATTCCAAGAAAGACATTAAGAACTTGGGCTTAGTAGTCCGGTTGAGCGACAGCCCGACAAAGCAGGTGAAGTTGATGTGAAGCCAGACTTCCTTAAATATGCACCCGGTAATGGCTCCATTTGGGTTGATGAATGTCTCGAAGTGAACCCTGCTGTCAAAAGTTTTTCTGAAAGGTTCATGGTAGCAAACTTATTCCAGTTGACTTTGTTCCTCACGGCCCCCAAAAGGCCCGTGCGCGGCGAAGGAAGAGACGCAGACGCGGCGAGTGAACCATACTACGTCTCATATCACACAGCACGCGCTGCGACTCGCCCTTTGCCACATCTGCGTCTCTTCCTTCGCCGAGCGGTGGGCCTCTTGGGGGACACCCGTTCCACACTGATCCTTACCTAACAGGAAAATCGCTCTGCGACATTCGTAGCCAAGCTCCGCCCCTGGAACTTTGCTTGCAGAAAAAAAAAACGTTCTCTTCGAGTAGTTCATCAAACCTTTCATACACATTCAACATTACATAAAAAAGGGTTTTTTACGGTGATCAATCTTTTTTTGTAGCGCATCGATCACTTTGATTCCCTTCACAATCGTGGTGGCGTTAGAATGCGATTCGGTCTATACAATGACTTCTGGATCCAGCCAATGTTGCAGCAGGTATATGATCCTCCCCGACAGAGTATCTCTCAACCGAACCCGCATGAGTTTTGCTCGGCGTGAGCGATGGACAATCCAGGACGTGAATCCTCGTAGGAAGCGCACTTGCCACTGAATCACAACTGCCGAATGGCGTTACTTCGTTCTCCAAAGAAAATTCAGGCAAAGGAATTCACTTACCCTTGAGCAATTACGCACGGGCTTGAAGAATCACATCAACTTGGACAGATGCATACCGAACCGCTTTATAATGTGTCGTCTTCCCATGAAAATGTTGAGATGGGTCTAGAAACGACTTCACAGGGTCAAAAAAGAGAATGTCCGAGCGGTCGTGCAGACTGCTAACCAGTGTAAGTGTCGGTTACGGACTCGTGCTGACAGACCAGAGTGAACAAGAGTCGAGGAAATCCTCGACAGGGGGGGGGGGTCGTACTTGCTTCAGATTTAGGTGAGGGGGTCGTAAACGCAAGGACCAACGAGGTTAACAGCGGTGCTGCTGCCACGCACTTGCTGTCCTAATACTGATCTTACAAGTCTTTCTTCTGGTCTAATGGTATGAAATAATAATTCAAATGGAAAGTATTAGTTGCTTCGCTAGAAGTGATCAGTATAAGGGCGTAGGGAGGATGAGCGCTTTGTTAAAAGAGCCATACTCAATACAAATGTGGATGTAAGCGCTTTGAAAACCTTTGTAGGAGCAGGAACTCAGTAGGCGGTTTGAAGTGGGGGAGATTCACGGCCTTCTTGGCATGATCACATGCTGCCGCCGCGAATAAAGCCATTGCAGTAGGGTGGGAAAAAAGCGAGCAAACGAAGGAATGATCACATAATACTATGGGCACGACTTATTCTGATTAATCACTAATTAATCCAGATACACCTTTTGGTTTGCAAGCAAGTTCTCGTTTAGACAGAGCACCTTCCAACTGACTCCGTGTGGGATACTGCATGGCGCATACCAGAACGGAATAGATCTGCACCAAGTGTATCATTTCTCATTTAATCCATCGAGGTGGTGCATCCTGGAGGCAATTTGAGGGTTTTGAAAAAGTTCCTTGCATCGGTGAAGGATGAATGGGGTTTTCGATTGGTTCAGAAGTCATCCTCGATATGACCTCGACGCAGATTTCTCGCAAATCAGAGAACTTTCGAAACAGCTGCAGTGCCTGTCAGAGAGAGAAAACTTCCTCTTCACAATGGTTTCCTTAGATTTTCGGAACGTTGTCAACGAAGAAAGTTGTTCCCTTTCGAAGCAAGAAAACTCGCATGAAAACTTCAACATCCTCGACATATCCTCGACGTGGCTATTTCGCGTGGTGAAACGTGTTTGAAAGAAAGTATCACCATATTTCAGAAACATGAGGCCTCGTGAATTCAGAGGGTACCTTCCTTTTCTGAATGGTTCTAATCGAAGAAAGTTATAGTGTGTCAATTAGAGGGTAGTAGATTTGGCGACTGTTTCAACTTGTGCGCTCCAATCGGAAGGCCCGCGCGACGGTTGACTCTGCCGCTACACCGGAGCGCAAGACTGTTCAGCTGTCTCTGTTCATTACCTCTGTCCTCTTTTCACGTCCTGGCCATCGTGATATAGGCTGATCTGTCCTGAAGGGATAAAGGGAAGCAGTCTGTGCAGGATGTGGTTTGGGATTTGAACAGGGATCATTCGCGTCTCAGCGGCGTTGCCCTCCTCTGCATCTGAAGCTGACATTTTCTTTACTATAGCGGATATGCGGAGTGTAAAAGGGGGTCGTAGAGACGTGACCATTTCCTCGACACGATTTTTACAAATTACTCTGCCACAGACAGGATCACACCATAAGAAGAGCATTGGACATTGAAGAGCGAGGCAAGCGACTACGAGGAGTCCCAAAAAAAGAGTAGAGAAGACACAACGAAGGACTTCACTGTAGTCAGGCTCACTGCTCCACGGTACAGCAGAGAAAGCGCTATTCCAATACTATAAAGTTACACATGTGCGTAAGCGGGAGGTTGCGCTAGAACAAAAACAGTGTTGCACGATAATTTTGCGGGTGTGTGATGCCCCTGGAAATACCACGCTAGTCAAGCATTTTTTGTAGCTGCCAATACCGGTAAATGCTATCAAACTGTTTTAGGGGATCAAAGCATTTTTTTCAGCACCAGTGGATTCATGATAATCATTGTATACTGAAGATGAGCAACCAGTCTGTGTGAGAGTGGACATAGCGGTTTCCAAAAGGCTCTGATCAACACGACAAGCCCATATTCTTGTATGTGGTAGCGCCGGCAGCTAGACACATGCGCGGATGCTGCGTAACTCCGAAGAAGTTCCTTTCAGGACATTCGAAGCAACACCCTCAGATGAGATCGTGTCGAACAACCTATTCCGAGGGTAGGATAAAGTAGCCACAGCGTTGCAACGGTTAGAAAGTGCGCGACAGTGGCATTAACGCTTTGCAAAGTGGTCTGATGGGAGCCTAAATGAACGAGTATGACGTAGTGGCCGATCAAACGCGCACGGACTAGTGGAGCCATGAAATAAGCGAGTTTAGACAATTCGTCCGGACACGCACCTTCCTCATTTCAAGAGGGTAGAAATCCTTATTCAGGGGCTTCATAGACGATTTGCTTCGCTTTTTTGTGCTAACAGTCAGCTCGGCATCCACAATTTCATTATTGACCGCTGCTACCCCACCACTAGTTTGATCTGGGTTGTTGCTTTAAGCTCGCTCTTCGTTTGGGATTTATGGATTGATAGGTTGCTCATGCAAATTTAATTAATTGCTTCGTAGTTTCAGGTACTTAGATGGAACGAGATGCTTTAATAGCATTTTGAAGCAGTGCCTTATAGAACTAAATCAGATTGTCCAGCGATATAAATTTTTCAGGAACAAATGAAAAGAATCGAGTTACTGCGAATTTGCGGATCCGCTCCGCTTTCTCCGAACAACTAGGACGGATACCTGACATCGGCCTTATGTAGATGAAGGTCTCAAAAAAACTGGAAAAATCCGTATGCATGGCGCATCAAAAGGAAGATGAGCACTGACTTGTAGTTTCCCAGTTTTCCCAAAGACTCCTTACAGGGAGAAACTGCCTCAAAGGGAGCACGCGCCAGCAAACCAACAAGGCGGAGCTAGCTGTGGCACGCTGAGTCCACCGTCATCTCCTACTTTGATCTCGAGCTCGCCTTTGACAGTGTTTATACAAGCTGCCCCACCCAATTACAGCTTCAGTATCGAACTGGTTGCACCAACGGGGTGCTGCTGCTGCTGAATAACAGCAGTAGGAGGTGCGCGAGCCATTGAGGCCAGTGCATCGAATCGATTAAGTTGCATGCGAAAGCAGTGGGTGGGTGGATGGCTGTGTGTGTTGTGGTGGTGGTGCTGACGCATGGACAACAGCATCCAGCGGCCGGCAGCGGCCGAGAATCCCGAGCCTGCCATTTCGGCCCGGCAAACTTCAGCGTGGCCAGCCACCATCGCCGCCCCCACTGACTACTATGTGTGCTTGTTGACGTATGGCGCTTAATCTGACTAATTACACCTCATTTGTCTGAGTCTGATCCTCATCAAGGATTCTGTCGCTGTAGCACTTATGATGCTCTTTTTATGTACTTGACCGACACACAGCAAGACTGGGGTGCGTATACAGGGTGGTCAAAGGTTGATCCCTCAGCTTGTTTATTCGCTGATTTCAGAGCTATTCATATAATTTTTGAACTCACTCTATTTTTTCGACTCCTCGGCAAGGGTAATGGACAGCTGAGGTGAAATACGGTGACATAAGTAATCCTGGTGAACCACATTCACCCCTTCTGTCCTTCCCACATCTTCCCAGATGAGTTTAGCATCGCCCACTGAGCTATTTCATTTTTATCTGAAGAATTTCGTAACCTCTAGAAATACTCAGATTTTCCTGAATTATCTGCTTTTCGTTGGTTATTCGTCAGCCGTCATACTTTGTCCGTGCCCACGGATGTCATTTTATTTTCACTTCGGCGTTACCCCATTTTCTCATGGATTGACGTAGCTCCTACTATAGTGTGACTGTTTTGCTTCGTATCACGCAATTATCCTTTCTTTTTTAGTAATTCTTGAAATATTAGAGACATCTAAATATTGCATCTCGCCGGTGACATCAGGACAAAAGTATCCGAACTCCATTAAATAAAATCACTCGAACCCGAGAAACGGGCCCCTTTTTTCGTGGTTGATTTCCACGATGCGCTTCTAGCTTAGTCTGTGATTAGTCATAAAGAGACGAGGACAAAGCGCTGAATGTTGCTCAATCCCTTTTTGGGGTGAGTCACGTTTTCCATCTACATACAGAACTTCAGAGGCATTCTAATGAGTTTTGACTCACAAATGCGGAAATCGGGGGTTGACAGGCAGCTCATCAAAGTTAACACATTCACGCCGATGGCAGCCCATATGGGCTGCCACTTACGAGTGCTCGTGGGACGATGGCAGCCCATATGGCCTGCCAGCGAATAATTACCTGCCATTTGCTAATATCATGGTTTTGTTCGACGTTTTTGACATCATTGAAATGATCAGAGAGTAACATATAAATCCGTACATCTTGGTCCACTGCAAGATTAGATATGCTCCAGTTTATATAAAATTTTCTGGACCGCACAATATTTTTGGTTTGGTTGATTGTTCTTATTCTTTATATCCAATGAACCCTCTAGAAAAGAGTACCTGAAGTGAAGACAAACTTCTGCGAATGGTAACATACGCATTTTTGCTGGAACAATCAAGGCAAAAATGCTATCGTTTCTCACTGCAGCGAAAATGGATAAAGTTTGCCTTCTCGCTAACAGTTCTCCTAATTTTGATCGAAATCATACTATCGCATGCACAGTTGACCTCAACGCATTGAACACCGCCGAAATTATTCGGTGACATTCACGTTTTTGATCATTTATAATACAAAATCCATGGACGTGGGGAGAGACGGCGGCGTTCCCGAAACCGCGTTCGTCCCACGCGACCGAAAAGTGGAACATGGGCGCTGTCGTGAATGCGTTAAGGTAGGGGTGGTCAGCGGTTGAAGAAAAACAATGAGAAACGCCATAGAACCCGTGAATTCGGACCACTTTTTTTGTTCGCCGGTTTCCACATTGATGCGACCCTCTTCGGTACTGCTCTCT
Organism: Teladorsagia circumcincta; assembly: GCA_002352805.1. NCBI lineage: Eukaryota > Metazoa > Nematoda > Chromadorea > Rhabditida > Trichostrongylidae > Teladorsagia > Teladorsagia circumcincta. The sequence continues at coordinate 90,551 of KZ345132.1, forward strand.
TTACTCTACTGCCCTTTCACACTTGCTCTTTGCTAAACGGCCGAGTTAGACGGCGAGGGGGTGGGCGGGCAGCGGCGATTGCAGCGCGGGACGGCCATGCTGCATCGCCATGGACATAGCAAGAAAAGAAGTGTCAACGAAGAAAAGCTGGTCTTGAGAGAAGTAGTTATTCGGTTGGAGCACAATCAAGCTGTTTTTTCTTTTTGTCCGCGCTTCTTTAACCCTTTGACGACCGTATGGCCCGCCGGCGGGCCACGGCAGAAATTTCTTGAACAGTTGCCTATTTTGATAATTTTTCGAAACTTCAAGCGGTGATTGCTCCAGATCCCTTCTGGAAACCCACCCATAATATGATCATAGAAAACTGCTCATGTTCAGCGCAAAATAAAGGAAAAACGTTTGTAATGGGGCCACGATCGCACCTCACAAAAAGTGCGCACAGTCCCAGGCGCTAAACAAGTTTAGAGCGCGCCGTCGTCAAAGGGTTAAAGTTGTCAACTTTTTCTTCAGTAAATGAAATTTTTCTCAGTATACGAATTTTTCATCGAGTAATCTTTTTCATCTTTTTTTTTTATTTCTCGTGTTAGTTTCGTTTCATTATGGTTCAACATTTCGAAGAAGGGAGGAAAGCTACACATTCATGGCGCGATCTTCTCCTCTTGACAGAATATTTGCACTACTGATCTCGAAATAGTTCCCCCTACCAGAATCGCCAATCTGGGCAAAAGTGGAAACTATTTCCGGGCGACGGGGAGGCATTTTGACAATTAGGCTTTTCTAGCGGGTGCAGAAAGCGCGGCATTTCGATGTTAGCGAAAAACGTTCCTATAACGGCGCGAGGGCTCACTTATGCTTTTTGAATATGAAAGAATATGAACACAATCCTCGATACGCATTTCTTAATTGATTTCAGCGTACATATTTAAAAATTCCTTGATCACTGTCAAATTTACAATTTGCACTGTTCTCTGGTGTTATGGACAGATCCATTTTTTTTCTCCACTCTGTTTTTAATTTAGATTTCCCTTACTGTTCATTATCTTTGGTTTCACATCCTGTACTCGTTCTCATTTCCAAGAAAGTGATTGAAGTTGAGATTTTCTATTGTGGTCCTGTTCAATTAATCAATTTTTAGTCATGGATTAATCTTCGGAAAATTCAGGAGTTGACTTAGGTGGTCTTTTTAATCACTTCATTTTCTTCTTACCTGCCTTGCAAATGCATACATACGTGTCTGTGTCTCGCTCGTCCCCTATATACTCTCATCCCAGTTTGTTTTCTCACCTTGACGCCCAAGTTTTTTTTTAGACTTCAGTCGCAGACTATAAGATAGGAGGCTATAAAACCACCAACAACTCTGAAAATTTGTCCATTTTCAGTGCTCTCAGTGATTTGTAGCCTCTTTTCTTAGCAACGTACTCGGTCACAATCGTCGCATTAGTTGTGAACTTGTTCTTGAACGCAGTCCGATCCTATGAAGGAGCTCACTTGGTCTCTGACCGCTGCGACACTTCGTTTCGGGATAGGGAAGTCAGTTAAGGCTCTCCGAAACCACAGCAGTGACCGCAATTTGCAGAAGTTTGATTTTTACTGTCATAAGTGAATTTGGTCTAGTCTCACCGGGTAATCGGGCCCAGAAAATAACCAAATGACATTTTTGGTGATGAATAATCGAAACAATGCCTCCTTCTGATCTGGGCGCTGTTTACTCCCAATACTTGGAGAGCCATCCGCGATTGGTACATGAATTTGCTGACCATGAGTTCGAGAAAACCTGAAGAGCCGTTACCGTTTTCTTGTAACAAAACGGGTGGCAAGAACTCTACGGATTTAGAACTTGCGTTGGTACACGCCCGACATATACGTCCACCATGCGAATCTGTTGTAGTCTGAATCTTTCTCGTCCCTATGCTCTTTCGTTTTCGATCCTATTCTCTCGTCTCTTCTCATCTATAAATTATCCAGCTCATTCATATCCATTTCCTACTTCTCCACTTTCAAGCCCACCAGCACTTACAGCTTCGTTTTTTATGCTTGAATCATGCTACAAAATTGTGCAGATGAATGCTCCACACACCGATATTCCACTCGGAACCCTCGAAAAATCATAAACGTATTTTTGTGAAGCATGCAGCTTATTGCCAGAAGCAAAGCAGGATTTCCCGATAAGGTCGAAGATCGGTGAAAGGGAAACTTACGTGGTGGAGAGACAGACGAACCTCCTTATGGTGCGGACCAACACGCAATTCCCCGGAAAGGGTCGAAGAGGATATGCTCCCGGTGAGCGAGCGCGGTCCTCTCCGCAACGCTGCTGATGCGGCATGCCCATCAACTGCCCATCGCTCGCTCATGTCTCTAGCCGTTCAACAGAGAGAGCGATAGCGTTAAAGAGGGCAGCACCGATAAATGCGGCTCAAAATCAGTGCGGAATTCAATGGGCAAGGAAGGGATCTCATTTATCGGGTTCCGAGCCGTTTCTCACGACTTTTTTTCATCCCTGCATCACTAACCGCCGCCTCCACCTTGATTCTAATGGGCTGCCTTCTGATCGTAAACTTCGCCATCAATCCAGCCTCACTTCCTGGTAATTATGCCACAGCCTTTGCACGGCATTTCGCTCTTGTTAAATGCAAAATGAGACGTGAACGTTTCTTTTTGAGGCATTCGCAATTCAAGCGCGAGAAGCTGCTGTAAAGCGACGAAATGTCCAGAAAGACCTTTTTGCTGCGCCAGCGCCGTAGCAGCTAAGAATGCCGCGACATTCAAGAGGGTGACGACTATTATTGGGAATTTTCTTATGCTGACATCATTGGCTGTGAGACTGGAAGGCATCAAAGATTACGGGCACACTCATGTTGTTTGGGGTGGTGGGTATATTGAAGTAAATGAGCCACTTGCCAAACTTGGGACTAAGCCTTAGGAAGAGGAACGGATTCCAAGAGAGGACGCGAGCAGCCTTTTTCCCCAGCGTTTCTCCCCATTCCTGAGCTTGGTCCTAGTGCCGCTTAAGTGCTTTTTGAATGCCCTGTGTTGAACCCCCTGAAGAATGAGCCTGCTGAGTGTTCATAAGTCTTCTCGGGTGTTGCCAAAGTTTCTGGTTTTTTTTTGGACCACCGGGAAAAGGAATCTAATTCGGCATAAGGAGTGTAACGGATAGCGCCATATGTGTCGCTCCCGTCTGGGCAGCTCCGGGTAGGCGCAGCCCAGACGAGAGCTCGCATCTCTTTATGGTGATTTGTTCCGTCGGCGGGTTAATCAACTTTTTTTCGACGGCATTATTCCCTTCGATGTCATCCGTTCCTCTGGGTAAGAGAAAATTAAAGGTGCCTCTGCATAAGCGCAAAGAAAGATACTTGTTCGAATATGGAGCCATAAACGTTAATCAAAGTGAAAGGGAACTTCAAAGCCCCTAACGGCTGGAAATCGAAAGCCTCTTCCCATGAGCGTTGAGCGAATTGTGAGAGCCTAAGATGATCTAGAGAGCTTGAGGTATAAAGGCTGATGAAGTGTAAGAGAACATAGGGAACAGGTGAGACGCAGGCACAAATGCTATTGCAATATCTCAAAGCCTGGATAGTTCATGCAAATGCTGCTTTTGCGCTGCTCCCGCTCAACGCCGTAAAATGGGTGTCCAATTCCTGAGTATGTAAACACTTGCAACGGGTAGACTGTAACGAGTTATCCTTGCTCATTTTTGAGGATGTTGTTGTCATAGAGAACACATAGAGAACATCCTGCATGGGAGGAAAACGCTGCTCCGTGGTCTCAAATATTCTGGAGCGGCCATGATGGACCAGATGGTAGTTGTTGGGTGAAAAATTCGCATTACTAGCTGTACTAAAGGGCCAAGCTTTGTCAATGCTGCGTCAAATCGAACACGAATTAGGCGGAACTTCCGCCATTGCCCTTTGCAGTTTTCTTCCATTGAATTCTGTCGTCTATACGGATTTTCGAAGGTCGTATTGTTTCTTCTTTGTATTGACTTTATGAATTTTCTTTATATTCTTTTTCCATTTGAGTTCTTCTAATTTGTAGAATGTGAGATCGCAACAAGCGTCACATTGGAAAATTCACCATATACATACCTCCTCTGCTTCCCCTCACACCTCCCATACTACTGCATCATCGCCATCTCCAACAGTAAGCGTTGCCCATCTTACCACACATCAAGAGTGCGCCCAAGAAGCACCAACTGTTTCATTAGCAGAGGGGTACCTACAAATATTGCCGATGAAACGCGAAATTCCGGAATTTTCTAGAAAACTGAAAAAAGTCCAAATTTACGGAATGTGCTTTTCTATATCTCTCCTCAAAAACTGAGAGTGAGAGAACTCTACAACCAGAGAATACAAATTCTCCCTTCGCCGGGAAATGCTATTGGAAGATTGACCTTGATCGGTGCTCCCATCTTTCCAGCCCTTTTTGTGTGAAAGTATAAAATATAAAGATAGGGTCCTGGCACGAAAAATGGACTTCCGAAAGGCGTAACGGTAATTAGTAGAGACTTATTCCCACGGTACACAACGGCATCATGGGAGACTTGACAAGGAAATCCTGGGCGGTATGACTCCACTCCTCCCTTGCCCCTCCTCGGAAACGGGTGTGGGTGTAACTTATGTGCTGAAATGGCAAATTTCAAATTTTACGCCGCCATTTTATCTTTCCATTTATTCCCGACTGTCTCCAAACCCGACCCGCTCCTATCAAAACAAATACAACTTCCCGTAGAATTGAATATGGTTCATCCTGCACCACAATCTCATGCAGTTTGGTTACGCTGGAAAAATATGTAGTTTTCATGAAGACGAGTTTTTGAAAATTCTCATAAATATTGATGGGTAGAAATGCAGTGAGTGTGAAAATACTTCTCAAGCTAATTCCTCGCCGGAATTATTTGAAAGAGGCAAATCCTACTATACATAATTCGCTAAGTATGTCTGTGTGTGTGTGTGTGTGTGTGTGTGTGTGTGCGTATGTTTGTCAAGAAATTCATAGCGCGCGGAGCAGCAGTCGTCAGGAGTTGGTTCAAGGATATCACATAGGGGCTGGGACGGGAACATGCTTGATGGGTGACAGAAGATGATAACTACTGTACAAATCTGATAAGAAGCCTTAGAGCGCGAGTTTCGCAAGCTCCTTTGCGCGCGCATCAGCAGTGTTAGAAGTTGCTCCCAAGATTTGATAGAGGGGGTGGGACGGGAACATTTGGTGGGTGATAAACGGGAACATATCTGTTTTGAAGAAAAAGAGCCACTGAGCATCGTCAGACCTTCCATAAGATCTGCACAGTATTTGACCTGTTGGGAGGGAAGTTCTCTGAAGTGGGATCCGTAGTGAAGCAATATCATACGCGTTTTCGAAGAAGTCAGAACCTTCCATAAATCTTTGACATTGCTGGTGGTCATCTAAGTGTGAGTGCTAGCCAGAAGAGCAGGATAAGGGAACGCGCCACGAACCCTGCTCCCGTTCTGAACCATAGTGACTCTTCGGATGCGAATTGGCCTATACAATGACTTGCAGGACCAGAAGATGCGCATTTGAGCGTCTACGCTTTTCAGATACGCCTGGCACCATTCGACTCATCTTGAAGGGGTAGAAGGCTCGGTTGTCGGATGGATCCCATCCAGAATTGACCATAGACCAGACCGCTATAGCAGTTCCAGTTGCCCCTGCACCACTTCAGCCGCATAACTTGTAGCAGTAGGCTGGAAAACTCGTCTAAAGTGTTCAACGGCGCGTTCTCAGTCGTGAGGTCCATAAAATTGACCTACACACCCGAATCTGGAAGCTGGACCCGTCACTTCCTCCATCGAGCAACGATCAGTGTCGCCGTTTTGGTCGTCTGGAATGCGAGTAAACAGGCGGGTGTTCAGCTGGGCAGAGGCCATGGCAAACATGCACGCTATGATTAATGAGGGCCGTTCGGTCATTCTCGTGTGCATTACTCAAGCTTTTACGCCTTTGAATATCAATCTGCTAAAACGCCAAAAGAGATTTGCACATAATTCCATGGTTCTTTATGAGTTCTCTCCTGTCGACTTGATGCTATCCTCTGTCTAATGAAAAGGAAATTTTGCTTCGCCCCAAAGGATAACAGCTATGGGTGTGGATCGCATGGTGCGGAGCAGTCTTTACTATATTTGCTTGAAATATTTGAACCAATGAATTGACTTTTGTTTAGTTTTGCAACAGTAGAAAGTTTTTCGCCAGTACTGGAATTTTGCTACTTCTTTCCTCTTCCATTTCCCAAATTTAAACCTTCATCTGCAAAGTTTACTGACTTTCCTTGAATGACGCTGACATGCCGATTTACGACGTTCGATGCACGCCAACAGGTTCTTGCTTTCTGGAATCTCTACGCAGAGTTGCTCATAACCAAAATAAAGTCATTGTAAGGCGAAAAAAATGGAATTAGCTCGACGAAACCTTTTTTGGGATGGGTCTTCACGGAACTTTGCTTCGCATTTCACCCAGGCTACCAAAAAGGAAGCGAACTTCGCTTTCTTTTTGGTAGCCTGGGTGAAATTTCTCCTTTGATCTATCCTTCTCACCAAATCCGCCTCCAAAAGCCTCTTCGAAATTTTCTCTGATTGTAAAATTTCCCTCACCTTGGAAGGAAAGTCAATTGCCAATTTCGCTCTCGCTTCTATGGTTCCCTAAAAGTGCTCTTCTGTCGACTCAATGCAAATTCATCCCCAATGGAGAGGAAGTCCCGCCTCGCCTCTTCCAGAAATCACAAACGAGTTGAATCAAAAATTCCCAACGGCTCTGCACCTCTGCACCCTTAAAGGTGGTCTATTTTTTCGACGCTGTGATACCCATGATCATTCTTCGCATGATGCGCAATTGATTTCCCAACTGAGGCAATAATTTAGCTCAGTGATGGGTTGAGGTAAATCATTTTATAACTGCGCAAGACACAGTGCACAGGATTCTCTTGGATTTTCGTTTTTTCCCATTTTGGTATCCTCAATTATCAGGTGGTTGACTGACCTGGTCGGTGGAATTCAGTTATAGCTACTGAAGTTTATGAGTAAATAGTTTCTGAAGTCTATTTTAGGTGATAATTTTGAGATTTTCCTCAGAGGCCAGGATCAAATTGATGTATTAATGTAGTAATAATAACTGTCACACGAAAAGCGGCAGAAGCGTACAGTGGGGCCACTTTTGCGCTTCAATATGTGTAGGAACAATGATACTTTTGCGGTGTCTGCGTCTCTCGGGTCTCCTGTGATCTCTGGTTTCCTAGTCTGTTCTATTGTATTGGCAATCAGCATCCCTTACCATTCAATGTTTCCTCGCAAACTCCACCACCACCCTTTAAAAGGTTTCATTATCTCCGGTAATTTTAGGGTTTTGGATCCTTTTCCTTGCAAACAAGTTGACTAGTCCTTGCTGCTTCATGACTGTACCACATGTACCTTGCTCGAGTTATCACGCAATATTACTGGTAGGGTACCCTCAGGTCCGCGATCGGAGCGCGTTGGTCCGAAAGTGTTCCCAAGGACACAACTTCAATCCGTTCTCGGGAATCTGAACCCTCGAACAGCTTCCCTTGCCTTTTTATGCTTGGGTAATACGATACCCTAATCATTCGCTGAACCATTGCCTCCTACTTGTTGTTTTTTGACCCGCATGCTTTCTCTTGCTCACTTTGTGACGACTCTTCGATTTCTGTAGCCAAGGAGATAACGTATGGATTCTGAAGCGTGACTTCATTGTGTGCTCTTGACGTTTTTATTGGACCTTCACACATTTCTAAAGGCTTTACTGGTGAATAGCGCAATACTTTCTTGGCTTCTCAGCTTCTCCTTACCACAAAGCCTTTGTTGTTGCTTTTGCTTTGGTGTCATCGGAGCGGAAATTTGATGCTTTCATTTGACACGTAGATGAGTTTTTTCGTTGATATATGGGGTATGTGGTGTATAGCATCTGCTGATTTTCTATGGCCAAAAATCGATTTCGATAAGAAAATACTGTGGAAAGTCATCAAATTGTAACAAACGCGAGTCCGGAGGCGTGGCCAAATTCCCTTACGGGAAGGGGGTAATCGAACGCGTAGGCAGTGGACAGCATGACAGCATCCTTGAGCACAAGCCTCTCGTAGCTGATATTTTTACGCAAGACAGGCCAGCATCCAGCAGTAATTTCAGTTATGCCTTTTCGCTCTAGAGCACATTCCATGAGAGGTTAGTGTCAGTGGAAATGTGCCCAGACGCTGGAAGAGCTGAAGTGTGTCATCAGTGCTTCGGAAGGCAGTTGAGGAATATCTGTGGTGGGCAACTAACGCTAGCTGCTCAGCTCCTCGGCTTACGGACCACCTAAATTTTTCGATGATCCTACCAAGCCTCGGAGGAGGGTGGGTACGCTGGGGTGGGTGAAGCAATCAAAGTATGGCAAAAGTTTGTAGGTGTGGTATCACAGTATTCATGAGCGCTGTTCAGAGGAGCATCAATTGAGATGGTCTGATAGCTCGAGTTCGAGCAGTCCGTAAAGGCAGCTCCTCGGTAAACCGTCATTGTCTGCGTCTCGCTCGTCTCTATCCGATCTTGCTATCTCGTCATCAGGGTTACCTTGCCAAATCCTCACTCTCTTTGCCGTATTCGCTCAATATCACTGAACACAGGGGCCTTATTACAGCTTCCCTGACACTTTTTTCGCTTCCTTCTTCATTATCTTCATTATCGAGCTTAGAAACACTCAGAATCTTATAAGATTGAATATTGGAAGGGTGCTTCCTTATTTACTCTGGAATGTTGCGGAGAATTGGAAGTTTGATTGAAATTTAAAAATTTTTAAAAGATCCCTTGGAGTCTTGGAAAACGGATCGGCCTATACATTTTAATGAACCCATTCTTCATTGTAATTCCACATCTAGATCTCTGATTGGACGTCGCGTGTAGCTCGAAACCGCAAAGGCAATTTTGACGTAGCCTGCATAATTTATGCGGGACACCAAAACATCAAGTGGCTCCCACGGCATCGATCTTTAGCGCCTGGTTTAAATGTCCGCGAATAAATGCGCTGGGGACCAGTGGAGCGGCCTCGCTAATTCGACAAGCTTTAGTGAACTCAACGAATCGCGTCATCCGTTGGCCGAGGTGACGCCGAGGACCTTATTTCATCCCGTTATTTCACTACAAGCCTTCCTAAAAAATAGATGGGGGTACTACGGGCAAGTTTGCCTGGGAGATTACTAGTGCGTTTTTTTTATATAGAAGCGCAGAGACAGGAAAGCTCGTGGTACTGAACACTCTCACCTAGATCTTTCATCAACGCTTTATCATTCCAGCTAGATTTTTTCCAACTATTGCATGTGATTCGACCACGTCGTTTGCTTGCGAGCCCGCACCACGATCGCCCGCCCATCCGAATAATCTTAGTGGGGTTTGCAGTCGTGGAAGTTGAAGGGGTCGTTATTACCGAAGAGGTTCACTCTTGAGGACTTGCCATAGGTGCATGTAGTCATGAAGTGGGCTAGTTGTAGAAATTACCGTTCAAAACTGTTCATATATATCAGAAATCGTCACTGTGAAGTTCCATATTTGTCAAGATCCGGCCATCTGAACTTTCCAGAATAGAGCCCTTAGATTCTCAATGTCGTAAGTGAGTTAACTATGGCCACTCTAGGTTACCAGAGCGGCCCACTATATGCAGAGACTATAGTGAATTTATACTAAATCAACACAAAAACAGCAACACGTAACTGAAACAGCGGAAGAACCCTCGTGGGAATGCTAGCCTGCCTTCGATTCCAAACACAACGGCTGACGTAGCAATCCGGCCGCAGACGTTGTGATATGCCGTCGTTTCATGTGCTATATGTTGCTGTCCGACTAGACACTTGCTCTGAAAATGCCAAGTGGAAACCCTC
>KZ345132.1:124326-146244 GCA_002352805.1 Teladorsagia circumcincta
TGTTTGGTAGTGTGACATTGGAATAACGCTCTTTTGCCAACTTTGAAGGCTCGTAACTTTTTACAAAAGTGCAGGTAGCAGTTTTAGTGTCCATATTTGTAATCAGCGTTGAAGACTCTATCGACATATCTGGGTCTCCTTCCAAAGTTCCATGGGAAGTTCAAAGCATTTCCTGGTAAGAAGTAAGAGAACCTTTCTGTACGAGTCCGTGAAACTAGCGCGCGGGGTGGTGTTTGGCGAAATAGTTTTACTATATGCACCCCTTTCCTACCCTAAAGGAGAAATAAACGATAAGCTCGGGAGTTGAGGAAAGGAAAGCATACTTAGTCGAAGGACAAGTTGGCTATGCCTCAGCGGTCTAGCAGGTCTAGCTGTACCCGCGCCGCAACACGCCCACCAGCTCGCCGTCTGACTGTGTCCATGACTGGACTAGAGAGAGGGAGTGAGAGAGCGTTAACAACGAAGAGGACAGCGCCGATGAGAGTCGCGTCATTTCTGAAATCCACGGGTAGATAAGGGGCCTCACTTCTCGCTTTCTGGACCATATCTCGTTGTTTTTTCATTCTTGTACCATTGACCACCTATACTTTGGTTTTTATTAGTTGTATTTCCATAGTGAACTCCGACTTTGAGGCAGGTTTGAGCGCCTATTGCGCCAATTTCGAAATTTTCACGACCTCTCACCACTACTCCTTCGGGTATCCATCTTACGATCTTCTTACGCCCACCTTCCCCCCTCCCCCATCTCCCACCCTCCTCGCGTTCACCATCACCCCTAATTGAAACGGCATATTCTTTAAACTCCCCCATAGCTCTTTATTTTGCTTGAGTGTTTATTTTTTTATGCATTTTTTCGCAAAAGTAGTCAAAACTCATCATCACAACACTGTAAGTATCCCCCAAAATCCGGATGTCCCCAAGAGGCACATCGCGCGGAGACGCAGACCCGGCACAGGACGAGTCGGAGCGCACCGTAGCTCAGGCGTCAGATTGAATAGAGTGTATTATACTACGTCTCGTATCGCGCAGCACGCGATAGGGACACCCCTCCTCCTAAATCCCAACTCTTCACTTCCCAACCGACCCATACCAACAACCCTGTATGCGCCTTTGCTCCCTTTCTGAATCGAATACCGCAAAAAGGAACCCATTTACCCAAGCGACTCCAGTCGAACTTGGACAACAAACATTTGAACCCAATGAACTTTGACGGACCCATCGGCATATACAAATGTGTCAATCGGTGCCAGGTTCAACAGTCATAAGCGCACCAGTTTTATAACTGGCTCCGAGATGGAGTTTGGAGGCCGTGAAAAATTATTAAAATCGGTGCAACGCAGAAGTTTCATCCCAAGTAGAGCTGAAACGATCGTGAGCGAGAGCATTCGTGATGAGTTTTAGGCCTCAAGGAATCAATCGGTTTCGTACTCGTTGGGTGCAGCTGCAAGGCGACCTTTCTGCACGCGAGTCAAAATCAAACAGCGTCTGCATCACTTGCAAGACATTTGCTATTATAAGCACGATGCCGTCAGCCAAGTGGAAATAATGAAGTTGCCGGTTGTCGGCCGTCACTTCTATCTTTTTCCTTTCCATTTGACGACTGACGTTTCCGCGAGCTTATGGTTAGTTAAAAAGTTTTGGCGACATTGTGTCACCCATTGGAGTTCAGTCCTGTCAGCACAATGTCGGCTATCGTTGCACGTATTTTCGTCTACTTCTTCATATATTTTGATCATTTATCAATCAGTTTTGTCACTAATGTTATTTCACAAGAGTGCTGGGTTGTGAACAAAACTTTCGCCCCAGACGGGATTCGAACCCGCAAGCTATTCATTGCTAAAGCTTTCAGCCTTGCGCTTCACTGCCGATATCGGCCAACCGGCTCAACATGTTATACGTGTGAGTGCTGAAAGCTATGGTACGTTTACCATGAAAAGCTGAGTTGGGATGAAATGGTGCCCCGGTAACGTAACTGGTAGCGCACTCGCGCGGAAAGCGAGAGGTGCGGGTTCTAGTCTCGCCTGAGGCGAAAGTTTTGTTCACAACCCAGCATTCTTGTGAAACATTCGCAAGGCGAACTGCGGCCAAAAACAGCAGTTACCAATCAAAAACTAATCTTATTTATTGTCCCATTCTTTCTCCATAAATGTAAACAAACAGCTCCTGAACATTGACTAATGGTAAATAAATCAAGATAAACGATCGCCTGCTGCCTTTTTCGGAAGATACTTGATAGGGTGAATGAACCAGTTTTTCTGCTGCGAGTATGCTACGGCGAAAAAAAAAACAGCAGGAGCCTTGAGCTAACAGAAAAAGAAGATAGCGTAGGAACAAACGAGACCCCGACACCGTGGTGGCAACTCTGCTTGAGTACCTGACAGGAGGCCCGTCGCGCGACGAGATGGCAGAGAAGCAGATGGGTCAGCGAGTCGCAGCGCATACTGTGGGATAGGCCGATGTCAGACTTTGCGAGTAGCTCGATTTGCTAGCGAATCGTTGGACACGAGTGTTGCACCAGCGAATCGAGCTGCGTAGCAACGGACTGAACTATGTGTCAGCGAATCGAACGATTTACCAGCGGATCTGACGATCTATCAGCGACTCCATACTGTTTGAATGTGGTGGGACTCAACGTTTGAAGTAGGTCCGTTTTAAAAGAACACACTGTTGAAAAAGGCGGGACTTCCTTTGGATGTTGGCTTCCGCCACTTTCAAACAGTGATGACCCGCTGGTACGCAACTCATTTCGCAGAGGCATGGGAGAGACGGGTGTAAAGTAGAGTACACCATACTGCGCCTCATATGGCGATACCAGAAAACATCAACAAACAAAAAACAGACTTTGCGAATCCAGTGATTCGCTTGCGAATCGCTGGATTCGCAAAGTCTGGCATCGGCCATATGAGGCGTAGTATGGTGCACTCTACTTTAGCCGGTGCAAAATCGGTAAGTGCATGCTGGATTCACCCGCTGACCCGTCTGCGTTTCTGCCATCTTGCTGTGCGATGGGCATCCTGTCGGGTACCCATTCGGGTTCACTCAGACTTTAGCAGTAAGACACTTTCAAACGGCCAGAACGGCAAATGTTCCTTATTTCTAGAAAGGTACCTATCCACAAATATGAAAGACTATACATATATTTTCTATGTATTAACGGTGACGATTGACCTTTGAAGATTCTTCGCCGAATTTGCTTCTAGTGCGGTAGTGACAAGGGAAAGTTAATCAAAATACTCGATCCCTCCCTGCTACTCGTAAATACCACTTGATGGAGAGACTTGTATTTTTTGATGTTTCCATGCTGCTAGACTACTTACAAGGATCCTAGGTCTCCAGGCCACATTACAGATGTATACCTCCAGATGTATCTCTGAACGTTGATTTCAAATCTACCTTCCAAACCTGCTGAACGATTTTCTGAACGAAGTCATGAAGCAAAAGAGCGCAACGCTTGTGGTTAGGACCCACACTCAGGACGTCATTGGATCAATCCCTATCGTGCTTACTGCTTTGTTTACTTCAATCAGCACAGATGAGAGGTATAATAATAGACTTACGATGAGCATTCGAAGGTCTTATCTAGGCCCCTCCCTGAATGGCCATGACGATTTGGTACCTTTTCTTGTTAGCACTTTTGCTTTCATTTCTGAGCTTCACATTGAGCAGCTCATAGATCGTCGTGAACCTTTACTGTTCATACTAAGTCAGTTTTTAGATAATACAGTACGAAAGGTGAAGCTATGCCATGCTGAGGCGTTAGTGTAAGGCTTCTTGAGTGGCACGTCGAGCATATTGCATGCCAAAGTTTTTCCAATTTTACAACGCTGCATGTGACCTTTGCTTGGAATATCCAGTGCTAAAGGAACGCTCGCCGCTTTAGTGCTTTTCCTACGGCGGAACCTCCAGCGGCACCATTTTTCTGAAAAATTAATTAGATTTTCCAGTTTAATTTCCTTTTGCTGCTGTAATGTTGCCTTCTTTGCATACCATCTACAGTAACCTTTCCATTGGAAGCAGTTCGCGAGCCATATTTCAGTGCTATCGTGCTAGTATTATTTTTGAAAAACCACAAAGTGTGCTATATGGTTACCTTACAGGGGGTTAGCCTCGCCGAAGTCCGAATTCCCTGCTTTTTAAGCTGGAGATACATTGAAATTCTCATAGAAAAAGAATGAGGGAAATCTGTACAATAATCATCTCCAAAAAACGGTCCTTTTATTGCCTTCACTAGAAATTTATATTAGAGACAGCAATCCTGCGTAAGTGAAGCAGTACTGTCTTGGAACTGCCTCGTTCCTTACTGAGTTACTTCTTAATATGTTTTACCTTTTCACTAGGTGTTGCCGACCCCTAGAACTGATTTTTCTTATCTACTCTTTTCTTCTTTTCTTGTTGTTCTCCTTTTCCCCAGCGTTGATCCAGTACCATAGTAAGAGTCACTGTTTTTATTGTGAAGCGTCGTTTGCTCCGATCAAAGCTATCACGTACCGTAGTTTGGTTCCTGTAAGGACATTCTCAACGAGGAATTATGTAGGCTTTTATGAGACCTTTATCAGAAGTTCCTTACCGTCTTCCTCGTCTACCTATTCCTAACGCTACGGACCATTCTTGCACAAAAAATAGCTCTTACGAGTCATAGTTTCGCTTCTATGGATGTCAAATCCGTGGTCCTTCGGAGTGCAGGCATTACCCTACGCTCCTCAAATAGCTGATCCACTCTTGAAACCTTGGCATCTTCAGGTAGTAGACAATTCTTTCAACATTTCAATTTTTTTACTTCATTTCGGCATAGAGCAGGCTGTAGGGTGCTGGAAGACTCAAAGCTTTTGAAGACATTTAAGAATTACTCGAAACGTCGGCTCAAGAAAAGTTCCATTATAAAAAACCTGTTAGGCCCAGAAGAGTTGTCTGAAATCCTCCTGAATTCTCGATTCTCCTTCCGTGCTTACCTCGTATTAGAGAGAATTTTCAGCGCTGAGGTGACTTTTCATTCCATCAGGAAGTCATCATCACCCTTTTCGACGATTTTTTGACGTCAATCGCCTTTTGGAGGTGTTTCGGACGTCAGCACTCATACGATGGAGAGCAATAAATAGTGCTCTCCGTTTAGGTGTCAAGCATGAGGAACTAAAAGTTGGTACGTGTCAAACGCTAGAACTTCACTGTGAATCGTGGACAATCCCATTTTGCCGGCTCAGAGCTCTGGAAGGGCTAACCGATGTCAACAGGGTGATTTGATTCTCCTAGACAAGCCTGCCAACATTGTTCAAAACACGAAAACGCCAACTTGTTGTTCTGAAGACTACTCGAATGCCTCTACGATTTTGAGTCAGGGCTGAATTCATGGCGCATCCCGAAAAAACGAAACAACATCTTACACTCTGTACCCTTTTTATGTAATTGTCGTTGTCTTGTATTGTCCTGCTATTTCCAAGCTTTTCTATTCCAAAATATAATTTCATTCCGTTCGTCACGTGTAAATGAATCGCAGCATTCAAGCAGTCCATGATTGAGTAAATATTTACAGATGAAGAAGTTTTTTGGACGGAAGAAACTTCGGAAATCGAAATCAGATATCGTCGAAAAAACGGAACAAAATGGACACGGTAGCACTCCAGTGGACATACCTCAATCGAAATCCACGAACATTGTTAAGTAAGTTGCAAACGTATAAGTTCAGTCCACTGATAAAGATGAAATCTGTATAGCACACTTTACGATTAAAAGGCAGCCCATTAAAATTAAGGTGGAGGTGGTCAGTGATGATGACATGAGGAAAAAAATCATGAGGAACTGCCCAAAACCCGAGATTCGAGATCTCTTCTGTCTGTCGTTTTCCGCAATTGTTCGACTCTCATCGGTGCTGACGCCGGCCTCAACGTTGAAGCTCGCTCTGCTAAACGGCCGGACAAGACTGGGGTGGGAGTGGCTAGCCAGTCGGTGGAGTGCCGCGCTAGTAGCGCCGCGGAGACCGCCATGCTGTTCACCGGGGACATATCTTTCGCTGCGAATCGAGTGCCGAAGCGCACCATGGGGGTCCACCTGCCTTTTCACTAAGTAAGTTATCCTTCTTCGGCCTTCCTCATTGTTTTGGAATCCTCCTTCAGCCCTACGAAGACTGTGGAAAATTTGCCTTCTTCAGATACTCAGGCACATAAGTCGTGGCACTGTTGCGGCATCAAATTGCGCGACAAAGGCGCTAGGGCCTTGTCTTGACCGCTACGACCACTGCTGTTTTTACCGCCATGTTCGACCCTCGATGGACCTCGGCATGGGTTGGGTAATATTTATAGAGACATTTCAGGAATAGCTGATGTTCGACATGGGCAAAATGTTCTGGGCGAAGGCGTTGAAAAAGGTAGATAGAGGTCAGGGAAGGTGAGGTCCGATGTTGATTGTGGGCGTAGTGTGCGCGGAAGTAGGCGGAGCTTGCTTTCAAGTTCATAACTCGTTTCGAAGAGGTCCCAGAGACCGGAAAAAAGTGATTGGGAGTCGGCGAAAAAAATTGGTCAATTGTGTTATGGGTGGGCAAGAGGTGCACCAATGAGAATGCACTTTGCTATCAATTTAATAACTAGGTCCATGAAGTTCCACAGGCCGGGAGAAAAGTATTATGTTGTAAGAAAAGTTTTGGCCGTTTTCGACAGTTCACGTTTCATGGCATTATTTTTGGCTGAATTTTCGGCAGACTGCTACGAGTTGCACATCATTAGAATGCGCGTTTTTTAGTCTATCCAAAAACTCTGTGAGCTTTGCTCTAGAGGAACAACTTCCCCTTTTTCAAGCCTTGAATGCAATATGCGCACCAAGCTTTCTCACAATTTTCTTTTTTTACTTCGAATTATGGCGGCAAGGAGCGGAAACAGCTCATGATACAACTAATCGGTGGACCACGCATTTCCGAAAAATGAGTCATGAAGCGATAGTTTGGAATGCTTGCGTAGGGATGGCGATAGCCTCGAAGTTGGGGAGGGTGGTCCTTGGATGTCGGACTTCGGTGAAAATGAACTGAAACATTTGATGGAATCAAGTGTGCCTGAAACAGTTGAGATGACCGCTTACGAATTGGGCGTACTTCATTTATGTTTTCAAGTTACATGTGATAGCTGAAAAAGCACGGATAATTCGACAAAGTGTCGCGAAAAATCGATCCTGTGAGTCAGTCTGCCCTTCTTCTGGAATCCTTCATCAAATGAAAACGACCCGTTCTTCGTTTGGATTGTGAGTCACAGTGTAGAATGGATTCTTCTCAATACTCTATGAACTTCGGGTGAGTAGTTCAATCACGACTAGGGTCAACAAATTTTCCAAAGGTGGACCTGCACGTGGAGAAGGTTGATCGTTTTTACGTGGTATAAAGTAGGCGCAACTCTCCGAGCACAGGCGGAACTATGCTAGCGAAACAGTATCCATCGCAAGGCGCCAAAACACTGTGAAACCTCGGCACATACGCCCATGAAGGCTGCCAGAAATGGCCTGGTTGTTCTCCGAGATGCACCTCAGCCATCGACCGCAGAACCGACCCTGCAAAAAACGAACTAGCTGAGGTACTAAACTATGTCCCAAACATCTCACCCCCTAGACCTCTCACCTATTTACCATCAGTTTTTCAACGGTCTGGATAGCACCTCCAAGGAGAAATGCTACGAAATCTAACATGATGGTGAAACGACCTTCGCTGAGTTCATCGCCTCTAGAACTCCAGCACTTCCATTGAACGGACTAATTAAATACATGTAATGATCGCAAGGAACAGTAGATCCAACCGTTGTTGTGATCGGAAACGTTGCGTTTTTAGTCGAGATATGCGTATTTGAACTTAATGGTCCGGAACGGCCAGAACTTTTCTACAACCTAATAGATGCGATGGATAGGAAAGACAACTAATATCGGTGGATGGGGCATGTCTCGTAGGTGGGCAGAACTACAAATCACAAATAACCATAAATATAGGAAGCCAATGCCATAAATATGGTTCAGGGACAGTACGGAGACCGGGAACAAAGAAAATTCATCTCTTCTTCTAAACATGGCGAGGATTTCGATCTTCGTGGGATTGCAGCTTCAGAGCTGGTTCATACAGAGCTGCTTTCTTTCTCTATGCTCCTTTGCTGTGAAGTGACAATTCGTCGTCCATTCGAAGCGGCCTTCATTGTACGAATTCTCCTTCCCCATGGTTGTCTGCGGAATGACGCTGGAGATAATAATTATCCTTTAGGCTCCAACCTGGCTATCAAATAGAGCCTGATGTCAGGTTCCTTGTACTTTTTCGTGGTAATGTTTAGGACAACCTGGGAAGGCTCTTCCGAGAACACCCAGCTAATTCTTCACCCAAGCGCTTGACTGAAGACCATATAAAACCTTTTCAGCTAGTGCCGCTCTCAAGGCAACCCTGGAGGCCGATAATTCTGACAATGAAGACCACGTCAAATAGGCAAAATATCAGTTCACTGCACAGGTCACAGAAAAAGAACCAATTCACATTCTAATCCCTTCACCGAAACCCAGCTGCAGATTTTTTCTTCCCAGGGGGAAAATCGTGTCCAGAGATGAAGAGAAAAACATGTAGAGACGGTAAAAAATAAACAAATGGAAGACTCGCATCCGCCGTCTCAGCCGCTGCCCGTACGTGAGCGCCAATTAACGGCCACACAAGGGGGTCTTGTTTTTCGTTTTCTAGACGGGTTTCTCTGCCTTTTTCGCATTGGCGTACCATTGAGCCCTCTCACTTCCCTTTCACACCCCTTCAGACCCTATTGTAACCCCTGCCTTCCAGGTCATTATTGTGATTATGTGTCTTTGCAGTATTTTTGACCTGTGCATTGCTACCTTTTCGTCCGTTACATGTATAATGAGTATTATATCATAGTTCCAAACCAGGGCATACTGGTACGAATGGAAAGCTGTGAATTACCTTTTACCTGATAAGCGTGCGATTTCAGTGGGAATTTTTTTGATGCTAGCTTTGAACCCGACCATTCCCACTAATGGCGAAATGCTATCAACTGTGGTCGTAAAAGCGAGCTCACGCTATACTTAACGGCGCTCCGAGGGAATGATCGCTTCTTCAAAAGCCGTCCACACTGTCCAAATGCGAAATTCTCGTCCATGCCACCGCCCGAGTCTCCGCCGTCCACAGCCGCTGTCAGAAAAAGGTTTGAGAAGTTAGTAAGATTTCAGAAATTAAATTTCACCTCGTCTTCGCTTTTACATAATTTCTGAGCATTTCATAAAGGGGTTACATTGAAAGGGTAAAGCAGGTGCTTGAGTAGAAGGCAATCCATTGTGGATTCAGTGATTGTATTCCACCGGTCAAGGCTTAGAGATGAACTCGAAAAAATTGAGCTTGCCTGAACTTGCTTGAGCTTGCTTGACTGTATCAAATCTGGTTCCATCGGAGCCTGTATCAGCGCCGTTCACCTTTGCGTTTATCATTCTCCAATATTAGTAGAAGTAATCAAAATTCGGGTGTGTGGTGAAGCATATAAGTCACGTTCTAAAAAATGACGAAAAAACCGGAATTCGAAAAAAGATTTTTTGTTAACCAGTTGGATCCCCCATAGGATGCCCGTCATATGGCGAAAGGCAGATGCAGAGACGGGTCAGCGAACGTCATAGTCCCCAGCGTGCTGAAGCGAATCAGCGTCAAGATCAATAGAGTGTGCCACAGTACCACCCACATCACTCAGCTCGTGCGGACTCGTCCGCTGGCTTGTCTACGTCTCTGCCTTCTCGCCGCGCGACGGGCCTCCTGTCGGGTACCCTCAACCAGCTACTTTCCATAACTTCTCCTTCTCTCTAGCCTGGAACCGCGCAGTCAGAGGGTCCTCGCAAGGTAGTTGACTTTGTCAGTCATCGATACTGCAATGTTCCCAAGGCATCTCTACTGCGGCCATATTCAGTTAGGCCCTTCTTAATCACGTCTCTCCACGTCTTTTTTTAGGGCTTCTCGGACAGCTCGCCTCGCACTTTGTATTCCAAGACACTTTCCAACATGAAAAGCGGAGCTAGCGAAAATTTTATCACCTAGAAGATTCTAGTCTCAAAGACACATTCCATGATTGCTAGGTGTGGATAATTGTTCAGGAAAAAGAAATCAAGGCTGTTAACTGTGTAGTGAAGTAAGCAAAAGACACGGCTTGACCCCTCGAATCATTCTTGATAGTGAGTCCAAGCGGAGATTGCGGCCTTCTAATTATGTAGCTCTTCCTCTTTGCCTAGCCTTACCGTATCACGAAGAGCGGTCGACCAATGAAAAGACTGCACCCTCCTCCACAGTTGATGGAGCAACATTAAAAGTTAATACCGAATTCGTTTGCTCTTTTCATTGTTGGTACCAAGTGGCACTCCAACTTCCATCATCAAGCTCCATAACCCACACCTATGTATGTGATCGCTGAAAGGCTGTTTGGCCGTGGTCCGGTTTTTATGGGCGTATTTCGGATCTACCGACGAAGCACACCTCTCTGATTGCTTATTTCAGCCACATCCCGTCCTCCTCGGATGACTGGGAAGCGGTGTGTTCGTCCCATGGCGAAGAGCGAATCAAGAATTTTGACTCGGAATTAGATCGGCATATGATGCAAACAATTACCGATGTCAAATACATGATCAAGAAAAGCAAATACACTGCACTCAGTAAGTTGCTGCTCATCTCTTTTACAAGTAAAACTGAATCAAACTGAATCGAATGTGACTTTTGTACAAGGAGTTTTTGAAGGCATCAGTATAAGCATCTGGTGTGCTATCCACTCGCTCCCCCTCCCAAGGCTAGAAGGACCAGAAGCTCTTTAAACTCTCTGTATTTTCACTCTTGCCCTTCAAGGATGCCTGTTTGCAAAGTTATGTATGCAAAAGCCACAATGTGCTTAACGTAAGGGATTGAACTGCAAAAACAAGCAAACACGTTATTAGCTTAGTTAAAGATTAGGTTAATTTTTATTAGGTCAATTGAAGAGCTTAGATTCAGTGCTAGGGCGACAAAGAGAGCCTACACAACCACATGGTATGCAATAAATCGCTGTCAGATCTTTTGAATAGTTCTACGATTCTGAAGAAAGTCAGATGTATAGCGCATCCTACGAAAAATAGTTTAGCGTCTGATATTCCTCTACTTTTTATTCATCGCTATCGCTTTACCCGCATGATTTATAAAGAACTCGGTGTGGGTCACTTTTCGAGATACATCATGCTTACAACTTTGGAATCGTAATGCCTTCCGTTGTGGTAAGCTATTGCCCATGGGAATAGTGATATTGAAAGTTCTGCAAGTTGTGAAATCTATTTAATAATTTTCTTCTAGGTGAAGTGAACTTTCAACGGGGATGCCTAGATGCTCACAATGATCTGCGACAAAGGTTAGTTGCCGTAAATGATTTGTTTGCGAAAGTTTTTTGACCTCATTTGTGATTGTGTATCCTTCTTTGCACAATGGAGTAGGGAAAGCGCTTTGGTGACATCGCCTCAAATTTTGGAAGAGTATGCCGACATGCATTGTTGCAGTAATGACCTACTTATTTCGATATGACCGAAAATCCACCTTATTTTCACCCATTCGCGACAATGGCAGCCACCGGTGGCTGATGCGAAGATGCTCGCTTGGAACCATCTCATCCACCGGTGGCCCTCATAGGAAAAGTTTCAGCAAAAATTGTTGATTTTTACCACTTCACCCCACTTCAAGAAAGTGTCGCGAAAGACAATGACGGCCACTGGTAGGTGCAATTCTGCGATCGCCTCAAACGGAGCTGGTCAGAACGGCATGTTGAAAATCCTGCGCGGTCGCGAATAGGGTAGAATCTCCGGAACGGTCACTGCCTTTGTAACCCCGCCGGGACTTTTCTAGTTTCCGATATGGCCGCTGTCTGGATGCCAATATTAGTGTACGGAATTATTATTAGAAGCATGAGCATTGTAATACTCCTTCATGAAAATTATCAGTTTTGTGACACAAGAATGCTGGGTTATGAACGAAACTTTCGCCCCACGCGGGTCTCGAAAACACACCTCTCGCTTACCTGGCGATTGCACTACACTTTACGTTATTGCAGTGTTTCAAGTTTCAGTTTGAAGGTTTCAGTCAGAAACAAGACTAATTTTGTTCTTTTCAGATATGGGGTAACCCCATTAATCTGGTCAGCAGAATTGGCTGATATGGCGCACGCTTGGGCCGTGAAGTTATCGGACAGGGGAAGGATGCTGTATCCTGAATTGCCAGGTGAGTCTTTAGGTGTCTGAGCTCTGAAGTATCCTCTGCTTCCGCAAACCAGATGCGCGTCTGGTGCAGACCACATACCACAAGTGACTACGGCCTCCGCGGATCATGAACGTATTCTGCCAATGAAATGATTAGCAGGCTGCAATGTGTGCTATCAAATGTCAATAATTACAACTATCATTAAATCAACTATCACTATTGACCACTAGTAACAAGATTGACCCTGAGGCCGTCGTCACTTGTGGTGTGTGGTCTGCACTGGACGCGCACCTGATTTTCGAAAGCAGAGGGAAAGTGAAAAGCTGACGGCATCAGCAGGAGCGGAGCAGTTCATATTGCAGTGAGGGGAAGAGGGTGTTGATAATTGTCACCCAAGCTGTATTGGTGCTTGAAGGAGTCCTTGCAGTACGCCTTCAGTTAAATGCAAAAAATATGAGAAAGCGACGAGCAGGAGAGAGGGGGATACATCACCTTAATATAGAACTTTAAATTACGTATTGCTCGGTTTCTCAATGTCAAGTTCCCATCTGATAGTATACTCACTCAGCTTTTTTATGGGAATCAAAACCATTGTTACGGGTATTGACGTGAAATTCGCAAAATCACATTAGTCGTTTTCAGGAATTGGAGAAAATATATTATTGACGGATGCGAACGATCACACGCATTTGCCGACAGGAGCGGAGGTGGTTACACGTTGGGAGACGGAGGTTGATCAGTTCGACTTCGATCGACCTCGATGGAGTCCGAGTATGTTTGAATTCGTGATATTGAGATGCGCTAGGGCTCATAGTGTGAGCACTAAATGCCAGATGGGCAGGTTTCCCTCTATAATGAATATGACTAGCACGCGGTGTCTGCGCCTCGCTAGTCGCCCTGCTCTCTCGCCTCACTGACATCTGTTCCCTCAACTAGTGTACATTATTTTTTCAGTGTTTGCTTTTGGAATGCTCAAAAGCAAGGGAGAAAGTGAGGGCCTTATTTAGACGTCTTCAATAAATTTTCTTTTTTTTGTTGCAACCGGGGCTTTCATCATCAATAAGTATTATAAAGTAGTGGTCAAAAAGAGTTCTTCGTGCGTCACTTTATTTTACATTCAAAATTTCCAAAGACTGGCTGAAATTTTAGCTTTTGAATGTTTTAAATCTTCAGAACTCAGAGAAAAAACATTAGTAGGCACAACATATCAATATTTGGAGGGATTGATTAGGTAAGAACTATGCAATGTGCCTTGAAATTCCACCGATCCCTACTACCGAGAAACTTGCTTACTTTCTTGAATAGCCTAGACATTCCTTTGATGAGATGCTAGGTGTACCTCCGCGATAAACAAAGGTATCAGGTAGGAACACAGCCGTACCTTTATTATTGTCATATCTATTACCTTGTTGACAGCCGTGGGTCAAAGCCCGAAAAATGCTCTTTGTTGAACTCTGCCCCCCCCCACTACTCCCCAGCTGGCAATTAGTTATGAAATGTCCGAAGTGTAAGTAAATGTTGAGATTATATGAGTCATTGACCCTACCCTTAATTGCCGGGTACCCGACAGGAGGTCCGTCGCCCGGGGGTGAAGAGTGGTAAAGACGCAAACGAGTCAGTGGACGAGTCGCAGCGCGTACTATAGCGATTCGGCTCCAGATTAAATAGAATGCACGATTGTACATCCCACATCGCACAGTACACGTTTCCACTCGTCCGCTGACCCGTCTGCGTCTCTGCCACCTCTCCGCGCGACGAGCCACCTGTCGTGTACCCCTTAACTGCCCTCAAATGGTAACTAAACAGGTTAATAAATAAGAAAGTATGAGTGTGATCAAAGTTTGAGTCCGTTCATGCTTCTATATTCAGAATGTCAACGCTTCTCGCAGATGGTCTGGAGGGATACTACCGAGCTAGGTGCTGCTAGAGCATGGAACACAGCAAAGAACTGTGTCGCGGTGGTGTGCTTCTATCGACCTAGTGGTAACTCGAATGCTCCGGGTGAGTTGCTATGCTATCACTTTATGGTTGGATGATTAGCGCAAAATGGGCCGGCAGTAAAGGAAAAAAGGGATCGTTGGTCAAAAACTCTTTTGTTAAGGGCTCACCCACCTCAGTGATCGGCTCTGCTAAGGAAATGAGAGATTAAGCGCGAAGAGGAGAGTGAGAGGCGAGAGAGTGCAACAGATAAGAGGGCGCTAGACAGCAGCCTCATAAAAGGAAAAAATGTGCTGCCGCAGCAGCTCACTTTGCAAGAGGTCGTTCAAGTGACTTCTGCCTGGGTTGTCCCTCCGAAGCAGATTCCACGTCAACGTCGGCGGTTGCAGAAGGGGACCTACCTAAAGGAAAGACCTGTGAATTCTCAAAAGGCGCAGACTGACAAGCGTTCGCAGCGAAGGACATGCCTCGAGCGATCCAGCATGACCGTCCCCGCACCGCTATCGCCGCGTCACGCCCATCGACTGGCCAAGAACTCCCCGCAGGTCTCTAGCTTTTTAGTAGAGAGAGCGTTATCTCAGCGGAGGGCAGCATTGATGGAGGTCGCATGAATGCAGAAATCAACGCACAAAGAAGGGTTTTTCGGATTTCGGGCCGTTTCTCATGTTTTTCTTCGTTCCTGCATCCTCGACCGCCTCTGCGTTGCTTTCTTATGGGCTGCTGTTTCATATTGATCTCCGCCTTTAACCACTCTTGTACATTATTGCAAAGACCGTATCTATTAGCGGTAGCAACTAGGCAGGGATTTTACCCAAAATTTTCTCTGATTGTGGCGCTGTGGATTCTCATCACCTTCACCATTCGCGTTTCCACCTTATTCACTACCTTTTCTGTAGTGAGTAACGGGTGAACCACTCTCGCACAGTATACAGGGGTGGCCAGAAAAAAAAGAGACACTTTGCCCATGCCACACATCACCAAACTTTTCTTCCCCCAGGTTGCCGCTGTTGATGGGAGTTTTACGGCATAATATTCCTTAGGTGTCCCTTCATAAGCAGAAGCAGGTCCTCCACCACTTCCCTCACCGTCTTCGAAATATGACGTCATCTCTCGTCGCCGTCTAGCTCAAGGAGGTCTTCCGTAATCGCTCCATTCCGGAGCAGGGAAAAAATTTCTTCAATCGGTTAGCTGATGCATATTTTC
Source organism: Teladorsagia circumcincta (assembly GCA_002352805.1). NCBI lineage: Eukaryota > Metazoa > Nematoda > Chromadorea > Rhabditida > Trichostrongylidae > Teladorsagia > Teladorsagia circumcincta. Next base: position 139,664 of record KZ345132.1, read on the forward strand.
CTAGAAGCTGACCCTCCAACAATGCCAGACTCCTTGTCGGCCAGGGCTCTTGATAGCCTCAGAATGGACCATGATCCGTCGAGGATCACGTTGAGCTCGAACCATGCACAACGTTCTCATGATAGATTCTTCTGATGTCGTCCGTTTAAAAGGCTATAACGACGTTTGCTGACAGTACGGGGTATGCTCTTCAATCTACAATTGGGAGTGTTCGGTTTGAATCCAGCAAAGTGTCATTAGTGCCGTCCCGAGCAAGAGGTAGAGTGTCTCTTTTTTATGGCCACCCCTGTAGTAGCCACGAGCCGAAGAACCTCACGCACTTCAGTTCCATACTTTTGTTTAATACAATTTTTTGTCCTCTTTTCAACACAGCGGAATATGGGCGGGTCCTCCTAATGGGCGGAGCTATCTGGAGCTGAGCGAGAAGGATGCCTTTCAGAATGATAAGAATGTATCTTTGCAGGTGAATTCGCGTCCAACGTGCCGTCACGAGACTGCTCAATGTCGCCGGCTCGTAGCCTTGCGGGTCAGATCAAGCGCTCCGTCACAATATCGGCTCCACCCGATCATAAACGGGATACATAAAATCGTCTCCTCATTCTGCTTCTGTCAATTTTTCGCAGAACCACCGACAGCGACCATTCGGACGACTCTCAATGCCCATTCATGGCTTTATCTATGACTATCTACGATCTCCTGACATTCCTCTGTCCTGTTCTTGTTCATCTTTAGCCTATACGCTCTCTCGAACTGAATAGGAGTTCAATAGGCTAAGAATGATTATTATGTGAAAATTTTTGAGGTGATTAAATTTTGGTTTTGAAACCCGCGTGCTGCCACGTATCTGCCCGCCTCACTTACACGACCTTTCTGAGAGTGTGAATTTCTTTTTTCTTATGAATAACCAGAGTATTTTTTCATATATGGATTTCTGTTTCGAATTTCGATTTACGATTTTATTCGAAATTGTGATCGATTTTTTTCGTAACTAGGTCGAGTTTCATATTAACTTTCTAGGGCTTACTCTTGTTTTTCATTTTTGTTTGTTTGTTGTATCGGTCATTTCTCCAATAGCTTTGCACGCGCTTTCTGCTTTCGCTGCCTGTATCGTTATAACCTATGAAACGATCATGCCATTCGTTCCACTAGTCAACGACAATTCTCGTTTTATGGATAAAGGTTACCAATTTCCTTATACATAATACTTATTCAAATGAAAATGTATTATAATACAATTTCAATAGTGCATGGCGCGTTCAGGGAAACTTAGCAGAAAATTTGTGGACTATCTCCTGTCGTCATAATTTTCCATCTTTAAGCAACGATTGGTCAGAGACCCCTTTCACAAACTCACACGTAGAATGGTCCCGAAACTGCTAATATATAACGCCAAAAAACTCAATGGTTCTACGGCCGCATCTCACTAAAAACACGCGCGGTGTCACGCACCAGACACGTTTAGAGCGCGCGGTGGTGAAAGGGTTAAAGGCTGGGTGAAAATCGCTTGAGGAAACGACGGCTCGTCGAGGATTTTCGCCTGCTCTTTCACGCTCTCCCGCGCGAACATTCACTCTCGGCACCCTCGAATCGGCTGTGCCCTCCGCGCGTACATTAAATCTCGACTTCACTCTCGCACGGCAGAGGCTATGGTCGAGGAATTCCTCAACCCTTATTCACCCGGATTGTAGGCAGTAATCACGATCGCTGGAGGGTGGTACAGTTTCAGTGACGTTATTGAGCGTCATTGTTGGGCTACATCTTCTTACAATAAGCGTTGGCAGTTGTGGTCGGAACCGCCCCTTGACGCCCTTCCACCTACGATGTTCAATGACGTCGTCAAAATCACACCGCCCTTCGAAAATCGAGATCACTCCCTTTATTTACCATTGTTTTGGCATTGTTTAAGGACATTATTGAACCAATTGCCCTTTACCATCAGCCCTTTTTGGTATTGCCACGAATTCACTTCCATTCGCAGTCGTAGTGGCATCTGTATAGGATTTCACCTACATAAACATGCAATGGTTCGTGAGGGCCAGCCACTGTAATGTATATGTTCTAGCCTTTAATAGGACCGGTGACAAATTGCTGACACCGAAAGGAAGGCTGTGTTCACTCAAAGAAAATTTCCCGAAAATTTCTTGCACTCTTTTCTAACATGAACGTGTCAGTTGTGATCCCTGGAGACAATACACAAAGTTTCACTCACGAAAATTGGGTTTCTGATGAGAAGCAAACTCTTCAGAACACACAACATGGACAGCAAAAGTAGATCGCGCGGAGCTAAAGGCGGGGCAAGGGAAAAGTGCGCCTTGGGACGGCTATGTATAAGGCGGCGCAATGTAAGAATCCGGTTTAAGCATTTGATTTTGGAGAATAGAGACAAAACAATCGATAGAATGTGACGCAGTAGAAGTGTGAGATGTTAGTACAGTAAGTCAAAAAGAGTTCTTAGTGACGGCATTCAGAAAACCAAGCGGAAACGTTGTAGTATATGGGTAACCTGAATCAGTTTTACTGGATCATCCAAGTTTAGATAACTTGTGAGTAATATCTCGGATTGAGATGGGGCCGCGTGTAGGTTGTAAAAGAGCATGCAGGTGCAGACTAGTATCCCTAGGTGTCTCCTTAGGTACTTCAGATTGTCTCACTAGCGATAAACCTAAGCCACGCCTCCATCTACTGTCGATCCGTCTTCTGATCGAGCTGATCAGTTAGTCTGGAGTTTTACCGAGTTCACGGGATGTGAGCAGATCGGGCTCTCTCGGAATACGAGAGGGGAGTTTCCCAACGTCGTCGAGAACGACTTGGAGATGGACTCTACGTGCTAGAGGGCTCCCCCTGGCTCCGAAGCGTTGCCCAATGCGAGCTTCGTTCTCTTCACACCAGTTGAAGATTGGACTTTCCCCGAGTGGAAGTAGTGGTGCAGTAGTTCGTACAAGACGACTACAAATGCACGTTGGCCTAGGCATGACTTACGCAATGGTCGTTCCCTTTTGCGATCAGAAGGATGCGTACGTTTGAACATCTCCAATTAGGGGATGGTTCAATCGTGCAAGATGGCAAGTGAAATGTGGACAGTCTCCTTTTCCTTGACTATTTGAAGCCTAGAATTCGCAGTAGTAGACTCTAGCACTTTTTGTATATTGGTTGGCTCATTGTCAATCATTTTGTAAACAGTTTGCAATAAATGGTTAATTACGAAGAAAGCTGTCACGAAACATGGAACTCGCGATTCGAACAACGTTCCCGCCGCTAGCACTTGTGACAGATATCCGGCGGGACTTCAAACACGTACCAGCTCTTCCAGGTTTTCCGAATTGTTTACAAGAACAAGAGCATTTTTTGATCTTTTCGTTCTTATTGTGGACGGAGGGCATCAAGTCAGTGAGTTACGGGTGAGGTAGAATCATGATTTTTACGGAAAGCGCTTTCTTTGGATAGATTCGGTTGAGATGCACCATGCACGCTTATTTTATCTAGTATTGTAGAATAGCTTAGTTACTCTATCGCCTATTAAAGACACGCTCCGGGATCAGGGGTGCCCACCTGTTTCATCCCCGACAGTAGTGGACAGGCGGATCAGGGTTTATGTCCCGCCCCCTTTGTGGCTTGAAAATGCGAGACAAGGGCGGGAGAAGCTTGCTCGACCCGCAATCCACACCTTGACTCGCAAGCCCCACCTTCCGCAGGCGGCTGCCACGTGGTGCGGAGAGAAGAGCGCGGGCGCAGTTGCAGCCGCTGTTGAATTGCGGGGATTTCATGACATCTAATACTTTTAGAAATGCGAGAACCAGGTGGTATGTTGAACGCCTTCTACGCCCATTTTTATCGCGGCGCTTGCTTTTAAGTCTAAATAAAAGGCAGTGCCGAATTGCTAGTCATCACCTTTATTCAACAAATTTCCCAAGAGTATAGGGTCCGCCAACATTACGTGCCTAGATTTCCTCCCTTGTGAGAAGTGGAGAGAAAAGTTGAGGGTTCGTGTTCTAACAGAAGTTTATGAGTGAAGTGTATTCAAACCCCGCTTCACATCTCAGAGTGTCTCTTTCGGACCGAGCATGAGCCTTCATTTGTGACGATAGGACGTCTACCTTGGTGCATAGGTGCTTCGAAGAAATCCTGCTCGAACCTTGACCAGATTCTTGATTTGGGCTCCGACGCACACGAATATTCTACTGTATTCAAGTAAGTATTATACTTGTTATTGCCGCTTTTGAGCGCTGGTGAGGCCAGGAGTGGTGTTCTCGCAGTGCTGCGATTTCACCTGCTATCTACGAGCCACTACTGCACCTTGCTGAAACAGCAAGGTATGCAAGTGAGGGCGTGAGTTCATAACCGATCGCGTCCCAGACCATGAATTTGTTGCTTTTTCTTAACATTCATGAACTCTCCATGTCGCGTACCACGAAGACCGTTCCAACGGAATCCTGCGAAGTCCTGCAGGCATGACCCCGTCGTGCCATACAAGTTTGTGTGACATCATTCTGTGGCCTCTTGACCACAGCCTCATTGCCTCCCGTCCTTGTATGAAAAGGATTCTCTTGTGTGCTAAGACAATTGCGCTGCTGTCTATCAGCAGTAAGGTCAGCGGCGACGTTGGCAGATTCCACGATCAGTCCGCCAGACGGAGGAGGTCAGCCACGAATACGACTCCTCCTCCCCCTTTCCTCCCCTAAATACCACCTCCACCATCATCACTGTTTCTTGATTCCAAGACCAATCAACACGCTCCAGTTTCGTGCACTTTTTCTTCCAGAGCGGCTGTCGAGCATAAATATGTCTAATGTAAGCGGTAAACACTTTAGTTTTGCTCCTTCCGCCTTCGCATTGTTTCTGCAGTTTCCATCGAAAATGTCAAACGGAAACTCTTCTTCCTCCTTCCCCACTGCAACATTTCTTCATACGTGACGATAATCTTAATCGAGAACGTCGAGAACTTCAGATGGTCAAACGGTTACGCCGACACGCCACCGAGAAATGGTCCTTTCCGGTGAAATGCTGTTTAGAGTGAACTTGACTTCCGATCATCAAAATGATTGAGCACTTCGCAGCATGGAACCGTGGAAGCTGATGGTCGATGGTGTTGTGTCGGTCGCTGGATCCAGGGGAGGGTGCATGCCACGACTGAGAAAAACCCCGATGACCTACGAGGGTCAAGCGCACAAAAAGTCAACCGTTAGCAGCCCGCGCCGACTATTGACTTAGGAATGAACTAACTAAATACTTTGAAGCTTAGTGAACTAACCTAAGCAACCAAGAACTCTTTAGTACACTTACCTACTAGATATACGATTTTGATTTTACCCCTTTTTGCCACATGATACGAACACTGATGCAAGTAAGTTTTATGATAATGAACTACTCTTACATTTTACATGAATGATTATCAATACAAGAAGTGCTAGTAATTTTTAGAAACTAACTCGCGTCGGGTCGCTTCCCTCGACTCGCCGATAGATCACAAATAGCTTGAACTGGGAATAGCATTAGGAATAAGAGTTTCAACCTAAGGGATAACGCCCTGCGAGCCTGCAGATCCGAAGTCGAATGTTCAGAACCTTGTTGACCGAAGGTGGATGTAGGGGAACGAGGATGGTTTAGGTTGATCGATGGAGACCGGTGGAGAAGAAGGAGGAGGAAAAATGGAATATGGATATGGAGAAGATCACGAGGATGGAAATAAGACAAACAACTCCACTATATAAGAGTGATCTTTTCGGTGGAATAAACTATTCCCCCCAGTGTCGTCTACCGTCAACCTACTGGCGATCAAGATGAGATTCGAACTCACGTGGGGAAACCCCAATGGATTGCTAACCTTAACCACTCGGCCACCTGATCTGGTTCTCTGCCCTGTAGGAGCGATTCCAACAGCTCGTAATTGCTTCCTCCAATTTCCTGCAAAAAAATCAATCTTTGTTCAATCTCATCGCTAACCTTCCTCAGTACGAGGAAGTTATTAAATAGGCGCCACCAAGTGCGCCACGGTGTGCCTGGCACATAAGCGCCAGGCGCGCGTCCCCGGTAGACCTCTACTAAGGTCCCGGGTTCCGCCACCGCGGACGCCTTAATAGAAACTGTACCGTCCTGGGATATCGACATCTTAAGTTCTCTTGAATACTGGATAGATTACGGCCTCCTCTGGACTGGTGGCGGTGTCGTTAACTTGATTGCTACTGCCTCTGCTGCTCCGCGTCGTTCTTCTGGAATCCGTGTTACTGGCCTGATCGCCAGTAGGTTGACGGTAGACGACACTGGGGGGAATAGTTTATTCCACCGAAAAGATCACTCTTATATAGTGGAGTTGTTTGTCTTATTTCCATCCTCGTGATCTTCTCCATATCCATATTCCATTTTTCCTCCTCCTTCTTCTCCACCGGTCTCCATCGATCAACCTAAACCATCCTCGTTCCCCTACATCCACCTTCGGTCAACAAGGTTCTGCCCATTCGACTTCGGATCTGCAGGCTCGCAGGGCGTTATCCCTTAGGTTGGAACTCTTATTCCTAATGCTATTCCCAGATCAAGCTATTTGTGATCTATCGGCGAGTCGAGGGAAGCGACCCGACGCGAGTTAG
>KZ345132.1:173652-187423 GCA_002352805.1 Teladorsagia circumcincta
ACTCGTATTTGCTGTGAATTTCAGGATTTTTTTCCTTTTTTTCTACACTGGCGATCCACCTCCCGCCCCCCCTTTCACAATTGAGTGGAATTACCTCACTTATCTGATCCTGAATTTTGCCTTTGAGCTTTATAAAGAAATACGAGAGTCAGCTCACTACCAGAGGGGTATATAGTGTTTTGCATTTCCATGCTGTTGGGATACTTGCGTAGCATTGTGAAGAATTATAGTGCCAAACTCTAAAGATCAAAGTATGTACTAGGTAGGGCAAAATTACTTGTGCACCAAGATTTCGTTTGCATTTCGTAACTTACTTTCAGTAAACAATTCTGACCATGAATATTATTTATAGAAAAAATCCAAATCATATCGAAGTTTTTCAAAATGATCGTCTCTAGCGTTTACACAGCTCTTCAGACCTTTAGCACACGCCTTGCACGCGGCACGCAGGTAATTTCCATCGGTGTCGTCCCATAATTGCAGACGCGCTGTTATGAGAGGGATCAAATTCTAAGGTATGATAAAGCAGACTTTCCTCTTCAAAACACCTCCTATTTGACGTTTATCGGTCTAGTTCGGTAAAGAGAGCCATTTGCCGAGAGTGATGAAGTCGCGTATCTGCTGGGCGCACTGTTTCTGGACCACTCTCGGTCAGTGTTCTGAGCCGAAGCCTGTGCTGAATGGACTCGTAACCCTCTCCAATATGGAGACACGCTTACGGTTTTGAACAAATACCGAGTTTGAACGATGTTCGAGCAATGTTTGAAATTTTGAGAAAATGGCGAAAACCCGTTGACATGGCGCTCTTTTGGAGTTTGATTGTTGCAGTTCACAGAGCGAAAAGCCGAATCACTTTGTATGTCGTGAAAAAATGGAACGGGGGAGCCTACAATAATAGGATTGAAAGTTAAAAAAATAGGTTCACCCGTAATTGTGCCCCACCCTGTAAACATTACATCAGGTCAGCTGCAACTCACTGACGTCAACCCTTTTAGCGATTATTCGTAACTTTCTTTCTGTAACTATTAGGTTGAGCGGGAATAATTAGCTAATTTTCTCGTGGCTAATAGCTTCTCAAATTTTTTTCGCCTACTTTTGTGGATTTTCGTACCTTCTGAAAGCCCGCAATCCCTGCACCTTCTGATGTGAAATATACTTACATATTTGCCTATCTACAGTGCTGAGACGAAGAAACGGTGCAGTAGATGTAAGTTGGGTCAAAACGAATGCTCTTGGAACCCCCCCCCCTTCCCACCTCGCGGAATCAGTAAAACATGGAGTGATGATACTGTTGGAGCCGGAATCGTCCAAAAATTATTCGCCTGGTATGAACCCGGTATAATTTTTCGAATCACAGGTAAGTACTAACTCCCTCCGTAAGAACTGCGCTGACAAGATGTTGTGACAGAAGCCACTTTTTTGCTCAGGTATAAGCCCATACTGAAACAAAAATCCAAAGTGTTATGTACCAGTGCGGAAGACTGCGGGCTCTGGAATGGCACTAGAATCGCTGAGAATAACTGTCTTGAATTTAAGTTCAAAAATGTCGTAAACACATAATTTAATCCTGTAATGCGTGATCAAGCAATGAAGAGCAGATGGGTTCACTCGTCGTCGCAGAGGTCCGACCTCTTTAGAAGTTCATCCTAAGAGTTTGTGCATGACCCCTCCCCCCTCCCCCTCCCACCCTGAACCTTTAATTTGACTCCAGCCAACCTCCAGAACTACTTTTCCTTCCTCCGGAATTTTGGCAGGTTAGGTATGATTGGGGGAGGCTTTTTTTCTGAAAATGCATTCCACTTTACTGCAAATATAACCCTTTCTCGTAAAAGTTTGACGATTCTTTCCACTCTATAATTTGAGGGGATTTCAGTTCCTGGTTTTTACGCCATTCCTGCGCGAAGTATTTAGATTGCCTATTTTGTTTGGTTTTTTAAAAAAGCCTTACTGACTTTCGTAGCAATTCAACAGCTTTGCGACAGAGTGCCCATTCGTCCGTCTAACCATGAATTTGGGCTCCGTGCGATGAAAGCCCCGTTACCATCAATCACGGTAACGCATTAACATGTGCACTTGAAAATCCATGCATTTTTCGCCACATCATCAAACAATAGCTGCTATAAAAGCTTGAGGGGATGGAATGAGGGAAAATCTCTCAGAATGTCTATGTAGCCATTTCATTTACATAGATCTGTAAAAAACCTTTCCGAGCTCTTCGGCAGTACCATTTTCCAGTGGACATGATCCATTCAAAGTCCATCACTAGACGCTCGTTTTGTACACATTGACGGGAGATCTGCATACTTTTATCAGACCCTAATACTGCCCTTAGGGCAGAAGGATGACAGTGGAATGCCATAGCCTGAATATAGACTCTTTTTTGTGTGGAAAGCTAAGTTTGTTGCATTTTCACTGAGATACTATGAATAGGCATATAACTAGGGTCTACACCCTTATGCCTGGCGCAGGGCAGAGGTTGAGGCAAGGGGTGTTGCTCACTGCTCGCATGGCTCAGGTCGAAGCCTCGGCCTAATCACATCGAGACTAACCCAACCTCCCATCCCTTCCAGGTCGGTTAAATGGCATCGGAGTCGTCAAGAAGGGAAACGCTGACTTGTAGCAGGGTCATAAAAATTTATTTGCGGGTGCTATGGTCTCTCAGGGATGAAAGCGGTACAGGCAAAATTGTCGATCGGAATGAAGCACTTTTTGTGAGGTCTCTGGCTAAGAATTGAGTCGGACTTATGAAACCCGACTTTTGTTCATCTGCTCTGAGCCTCATAATGGAGCCAACTTTTCGTTTGCCACGATCAGCTCATGGAAGGAAGAAAGGGATGGTTGGGTCCGCCAGAGAAGAAGAAGGATCTAGCATGGGAACCTACAGTAGCGGTCAAAAGTGCTCGCCGAAACCGACTTGGGGCATAATTGTGCTCTCACCTGATCCCGTTCAGGTATTCATATGGTATCTCTTTCGGTATTTTTGGATCCTTGGATATTAAGCATTCATTAATTCGTGAACAAATTCTGCAAGTTCTTCTGAGGCTCCTTTTTTGAAAAAAAAAACGTACGAAGAAGCGTTTCGGCGAGCACTTTCGACCGCTACTGTACCTCCGGCAAGGAAGGAGAAGGGACGGTATTCAGCGCTTTTGCATTGGTTTCCTTGTATTTTTCGTGAGCGGCAAGTCAATTAGCACTTATCATCACCTGAGTGAGCCATATTTACGCGCGTTTGCTAAGGTGAAATACGCCTTTAACAGCCAAACTTCCACTTTTGTCATAAAAATGATGCTGTCTTTATAACTGTGGTTACTGTATGTCTTTTTGTTGACGAGCCCGCCATTTAGAGCGTCTGGGGCTCCATGTAAAGTGCAGGATCAGAAATGGCGTCTGCAGTTGCGTGACACACCTTTTGCAAGGTTTTGCTCACTTCGCAGATGAGTAGCAGAAATACCGTACTGTCTTCTCTATATATTCGTATTTCGTCACGATCCCTGCACTCGCAGTTTAGTCCGTCGAAGCGCGAAACGCCTTTGACTGTTAGCCGGCATTGCAGATTCTCTTAAATTTCGGAGTAAACTCTAGTGCATGTTTGTCAGTGTTTTCACGCCATCAGACATGCCTTATACCAATGGACCAATGATGGAGAAATAGTGCTTTCAGATGTCCTATCAGGGGGCCTAGGGTCCCATCAGAGGGTCAATCGCTGCAGCGCACTTCCCAGCATGGGGTAATTGGTAGCTGTACAGGGGTAGAAAAATCGCAGGGAGGTCATCTTCCTACTGCAAATCAAGAGTTATTCGGAAACGATGCATCGCTCTCGTTCGTGAGGAAATAGTGTGGATAATGGAAGGCCCACATTTGCAGGCATCCACCTAATGACACGTCGATGCAAATGCCGCACCTCAAAACTTAGATGCTTTTCGTGGACATAATTTTTAAGCCCTTAGGTGCCACTTCAAAGTCAAATGCTTTCCGACTCAAAGGCAGTGATCACGATGGCTGAAGGGCCGTGCAGTTTTGATGAAGTCATCGAAGGTCATTCGAGAAAAGAGGCTATAAGGCCGCTCCGACCACCTTGGAGGTCTGCGCTGAGGGGTCTGGCGCGGATGCGCGCTAAGAGGTCTTATTCACAAAGACGGACAATGCCGACGACAAACCCGCACCGCCTTCAGCCATCATGATCACTGCCTTTAGGCCAGCAGTGCTGAGATGTATTGGAAATTAACTGAGAAATGAGCTGTGGAAATGAAGTGAGACATGACCCATTGAAATTTGCCTGAGGAATTCTTGAATTTGAGAAGATCTTGAGGAATGACGAGAAACGAACTGCATGAGCCTTTTCTGGAATTGGCAGAAGGACGCGAAAACGTCATCATCAGAAAAAGCTATTCTGTTACATTCAAAATCAGTACAACTAGAGGACGCAAAATGCAATTATAAAATCTTCTATATGAAGCCAATTAGGCTCATATTAGACTTATTTATAGAATACTATGGTGCGTCGTATTACGCCTGACGACGTGGACAGAGACAAAAACAGTTTGACATTTGCGGGAAGAGGAAGCCATAATTCGCCATTTAGTAGTTAAGGATCTAGACATCTTTTTGAGGGCTAAAATATGCTATAATTATGGTGCAACGCACGCTCAGCAAACAAAGTTGGATTGATCCTTTTCTGGAATGCGCCATGCACTGGAATGCTTAGTCTATTGACAGTGGTAGTGGATTTCGATTTCATATGTGTTATGAAAATTTCATTGTGGTGCGAACTGGGCTTGCGCTGTCACTTTTCCATGAACAACAGAAGCTTGAGAATGAACCTAAAATTGGTGAATGGCTGCAGCGGTACTGAAGAAAGAGAAGAATGATATATAAAATTTAGGGTGCCGCTACGGAAGAGTACCGGTGCGAGTGGAGCGCAAATAGTCTATGTGCCAAATCCTGAGTTGCACGCAATCCAAGCTAAGCCAAGACTTCCTCCCAATGAATCCGGTTAATTGGGACCACCTTTGTTTGGGGACATATGATAAAAACACTGACTTGCATACACTGACCGGCTGGCACCGTCAAGTCACTGTACAGTCACTGTCATCACTCTCAGAACCCCTAGGGGACCATGAGTGGAGGTAGAATACGGAGCACATCCCACAAAGAAACTAGGGAACCATGAGTGGAGGTGGAATACGGGACGCATCCCACAAAGAAACTAGTCATGACCAAACTCAATCTGCTTCACTCTTACGATACGGTACAGGATAAATTGCGTTCGTTAAGTCCGACGACATTCTGGGATGCGCCGCGCACTCAACCACAGTTCAAAATTGTGATGCTATCCCGATTAGGATTTATCCAGCACCATCCCTTGGGAGTTCCCGCCCATGCCCGGGCCAGAATTTTCGCCCACGTAATGGTGGCACCACTAAACCGTCCTAAAGGATAGGGAAACGCACATGTTTGTGGCACACCATTACCCGAGGTGCACCCCAGAAAACAGGCCAGGCCACTTACCAGCACACCACCTCGGCGCTTTATTTATCCTTCGCTTCCAAAACACAATGTGTAAATTGTGAGGGGCAATACCACTACATTTCCTTAGCAAAGAGAAGGTTATGTGAAATTCTCCGGTGTACGAAAAAGCGCTATAAAAATATCATGAAGAGCTGCTCTACCGTAGCGCGACAAATGAAGGCAATAAATACGAGATATGTTAACAAGAAGCCAGAAAGCGTGGGCTAACGAAAGAAAAATGATACTAGAGTTCGATTTCACTGATTTCCTCAGCGAAATTCCGTCAACCAACGGCAGCCATGTATACTTTCCTTTGCGCATTTATGATGTTCTAAGTACAGCAATGCAGATATGAGTTGGGATGAAATGGCGCCCCGATAGCGTATCTGATAGCGCACTTGCCCGGACAGCAAAGGTGCGGGTTCGAGTCCCGTCTGGGGCGAAGTTTTGTTCACAACCTAGCATTCTTGTGAAACATTTGCAAGGCAAACTGCGGCAAAAACAAACAGCGGTTAACAATCGAAAACACAGGTATCAGCGCCCTCGAAAAGATCATATTACGCATTATTCTGGTGTTTTTAATGTTATCTGATGCCGTGCTGGCAGTTTTGCGTTCGGCAAAAGTATTATAGATGCTCCATTGCAGCTAGCCCAGAAAAGAGGGCGTGAAACACGAGCTCGTGTAGGTCAAGAGAATTTACCACGTTTTTTTGTGTTGTCGAATGAACGGTACTACAGTATCTGGACAAGCAAAAACTGATGGGTATCGAATAAGCCACAGTATGGCGCGAACATCCGAACAAATAATTCGACGACAAACAGAATAAAGGTTAAATGCGGGCGCATGTGAGTAATTTTCCAGAAGTTTTTCTCTGTTTTTCTCGATGCTGAAGTGAAGGTCAATGTAATTGAAAGGTGCCAACGGCTATTCCAAGGTAGCTGAGTGAAGGCTTCAACGTAGCCCAAGATGGCGCTTGAACTAGCACACATTGTTCCAAGCGTCGTAAACGTTGCGCCTACCACTACATCGTAAAGGTCCCAGGACAAGGGTAAGCGAGTTTTCGGCAGAATTTGGCTATATGAACTTCCCTCAAGGATCTCGTCGGACATCTCGGGTATCCCCCATGAGGCCCGTCGCGCGGTGAAGGAAGAGACGCAGACGCGGCAAAGGGCGACTCGCAGCGCATACTGTAGCGGTTAGGCGCCTGGTTAAATAGATTGCACGATACCACGTCCCATATCGCACAGCACGGCTGCGTCTCGTCCTGTGCCGCATCTGCGTCTCTTCCTTTGCCGCGCCACGGGCCTCTTGGAAGACACCCAACATATTGTCACCGTCTCCGTGCTCCACTCCAAATCTATTTCATCCTACCAGAATCTTCAACCGATTAGCACAAAGTCCCGCCTGGGGCGTAGAGTTTTCTCCATAATGCATCATTTTACAGCATTTTGTAATAAATTCCAAGGATCATTATCCTTTCTGAAATAAATGCTAGGCTGTTCTAGCACAAGAGCAAAACGCGACCAATTACAACGAGCTCAGCCATTTTAGTAATAACGTTCAAAGAAAATCCCCGGAAGATGTCCGGGAGAGATATTCCCTTCGACTGTTTGAGTAAATTGATGAATTAATTTTCACTTCAACTTTGGGAACATACTAGCGCAACTGCATAGTGCATAGGTTTTATAGCCACCATTAGGAATTCGATAGCTTAATAAAATTGGAGCAAGTGTCCCCCTCGAGTAAGGCGAGTAATAAGAAAGAGAAAAAGTGTTTCTGGCAGCCAGAAGCAAATGGGGTGTAGAGCAGGAAATAGCGGAAATCATGGACCCGAAAGTGATTTACGATCGAAGTGCTGAATGGCGGCTGAACAATTGCCGACAGCGCGATTTGTGGCTCGGATTGCCGCTGTTTCACTGAATGGCCCTTTTCATTGACGAATCAAAATTGACTTCATTGAGACAGTGCGTTCCTATTGAGAAAGTCGTAAAGTTGCCAGAAAAAAAAAATTGCAAATGGAACACATGACGAAATAACAAGGAAACCAAATCACCTGAGGATGCGCCATGCATTCTACCTTGAAGAAGCTTGAAAGCTAAATGGAGGAGGTGAAAGAAAAGAATATCAAAAATAACTGCGTTATGTTCGCCTAAGCAATTCGAAGGACACATCGCCTGGCCTCATTGGCCTTTGTCAAGAACCATTTCAAAGAACTTGGGAAATCAGGGAAATCCCTTGCATCATGAATCAATTGGCGAGAAATTGACTGAAGCGTTACTCTCCTCCTTTTCCTTAATTCCTCTTTTATGATAAGCCATGCATTTCACTCTCAATCTGCATGCCAGTGGCACTCCAGTTCGATTTTCCGGGTCCGGTGTCAATAAGTCAATGCAGTCCTTGGAGAGATGGAAACATGTAGAAGCGGCAGTTGTTCCAGTTACAAAAAGTGATCTCCTTTTCTTGTTGGGGGGGGGGGATTCTCGATACGACTCTTACCGAAATATCAGCTTTGAAGATTCCTCCGACTCCCATCCCCTTCCTACCGACCACTGACGACTCACCATCATGGCCGCTTTTATAGTACTTGGTTCTGGCTTTCATAGTACTTGGTTCTGACACTGGTCGACACACTCCAAGTCCACTTCCTTCCAACTCCCTCAACAGTGGCTCATCGAGCAGTGGTGGGGGGAGGGGAAGAGCAAGAGCAGGGGAGATGAAGGGAGGAGGGTTTATGATGCTTCAATTTTCTCCATTCCACGTTTATTTCCCAAAGGTTCCACCAAAACCGTCAAAAAACGTGTAGAAAACCCGTGCCCTCTCACACAACCACGGCACATTCAACGCGCACAAATGCCGCGCATACCAACCAACCCCGTTCGCATTTTCCAGGATTGGTCTTCATTGCCTCGAATAAGATCCCCCAAAAAACTCAAATACGACCCATCTTCCTCCGCTGAGCACTGCGCATCCGATCTAGCGCACTTGCCACTAAGTAACCCCCGCTCAGACAAAAGCCAAACGAAACACAAAGAAAACAAACCATTCAAAAACCAAAAAACCGCAAAGACCTAGAATGAAGAGTCATACTGTATAAAAAAGGAACAAAAAACCATCACCAATTTAGTAGTGAAAATTTTGAAAAGATTGTGTTGTCAAGAGAAAGGCTATGCTTAGTAAAATAAGTATTTTCCAGTGATGAAAGAGCAGTGCCAAGCAACAATTGTTATTGGAATAAAGAGCTATCCATCAATTTTTTCAAGGAATTTTGAGATTTTGCGCACCGTTGTTTGAACAGGTGATGTGCTTCAACACGGAACTTAACGAAAAGCAGCGGAAAAGCCGTAACTCATTCTTAGTTGAGTTTAAGGAAAATGCTTTTGGAAAACTCAATCCATAGCCGGTGCCATTGTTTTGCAAAATTACATGGAAAGACTAGGCACCATCGAGGTGCTATCTCGTGCAACCATCTGATGAGCAACTTCCATCAGCGCACGTCGTACCTGCGCTGTTTGGAACTTGGAACTGGTATTGAACCTGGGAAGACCGACATGGAACTTGCGGGAAAGGGGGGGGGGTGGAGGAAATTGACGAAATTCAAGGATAATTACATGACTGAGAGAGCAGACGTTTGAGAGGCGAGAGGGCACAGGGGCAAGCGAGACGCAGACAGCGACATGGCTTCGAAAAAATGAGTGTGGGAATGCATAACCCTTGCTTATACCTTTCCGTCGCTGCATCAATTCATGTGCTTCCAGCGACTGATTTTTGACCAATATTATGCTCGGAAGGAAAGTTTTGGAAGAATTCACAGCCCAGTTTGAAACTTCTTTGTTTTCTTTCCTTGTTTGTTAAGAATCTTTAAAACTATAAAATGCTCTTTGATCTCAAGAGCCTTTGAATCAATGTAGGATGAAAAAGTAATTTCGAATTAGGCTATGGGGTATTCAAAAAATCCCTTCCAACCCAACATTTTTCTTTACGCCACCCAGTGGGCTTCGTTCAAAATCCGTCGATGAATGTGGATATCTTCGAAGATTACTCAATGATCTCCGACATCGTTATAACGAACGTTGCCGTAAGAAGAAGACCTTCAGAAAAGGTGTCCTCTGAAAAGTGGGCTAAAATTAAGCCGAGAATTGTCATTGCACAGCCAGACACCATTCATAGATTATCAAGGCGGCAATAATCTGGTCCATGTCGCTCGTAATAAATCCATTCTAGCATGGTCCTTGCTGGTCAATCCTGCAACAATTCCCATTAATGAGGAAAATTTTCTTGATTATGCTTCACGAAGTACAAACGTGGAAATGGCAAGATCATTTCTTGAGGAGAGAAAGGAATAGATGAACAATTTCCTTTTCCACGGGTACAATTAAAGACACCTCAACGGTATCATAATGTAGGTAGTGGGATTCAAATATGTAAAGCTGAAGCTAGCTGGTCCGCCGCTAATGTATCGAAAAAAGCACCTTAACTTCATTGGAATGTACGTTTTGCATTTTGTCGGTCATTTAAGCCTCAGACGAGAAAACAGTGTTTGTCGGTCGAGAGAGCAGACGTTAGAAAGACGAGAGGGCACAGGGGCGAGCAAGACGCAGACGGCGACATAAGCTATAATCTCGAGGCAGAGTCGCTAACAGCACTCGACGGCAAAACTTGCTTGGTCGGCCTTCCTTACTCACGGACAGAATTCTTACTCATTCAGACACTTTCGCGGTGACAAAGAGGGAGAACAATTCCACTTAGGGACGAGAAAAATCAAACTGGGAGGGAATGATGACAGGAAGAATAAAGAAGATGGTAGAGCGCTTGACCATCATTGTTTTAGAATTGGCCACAATTTCGACTAACTTTTCAATTTTGGACCCATTTGAGTGCGTAACTTTCGACTTTCGAAAGGGTTAATTGTCCAATTTAATGTTTTGTTCACGCAAAAAACTGAGCTGCTAATCGTTACTAATGACAGAAAGGTTGGATGGTACGAGCTCATGTCACGGTTGTAGGTCAGGAAAGGGGCCCTACGCTACCCCGTTAAGTTCCTGGATGCGCTCCTTTGCACGAATTGGGCCGCAAAAAGCGACACTTCGTCAGATATGTGTCGTTCCCATGTCCAGAATCCAGTAGTAAACTGCGAGTAAGTGAGATGAGAAAAGAGCTGCAAGTGGGATTTCTTGACAGAAACGGGTTGTTTAGGCCGATGGTCATCCCCTGAGAATCAAAAACCGCTTCATCAAAATGCTTGGATATCTGATGAAAAATGAAAGCCTCCCACGGTAACTTTTCAGTAGGAGGTCGCGGCGAACGAACAGCTTCGTTCATAAGCACAATGACGAAAGGATAGCCGTTGTCTTCGTGTCAGTTTCAGGCGAACGCTTGTGATTTCATTCGATGTCAAACGCATCTAATGAACTTGTGATTAGCGCAAACAAATTACGTGACCCTCTCGAGCGCTGCTCACTGAGCACTTCTGGTTTTTTGTTGCAGCAACTAAATCCTGTACGCAAAAGGGCATAGAGGAAAATGGTGCCTTTTATGTTTAGCGCGCGAATGATCCAGGAAGGAAATCACGAGCCGTAAACCATTCCGGTTCGCTTAACTGGCACCAGGCCCGTTAGAGGGGGTTGAAAAAAATTATGTCAACGTCGCTGTAGCCTGAGAGGATAAAAAAAGAAAAACTAGATCTATGTGGCTGGAGCCTCCCTTCTTGTGCAGGTCAAAGCGCACACATGCCACTACGATTCCTCATGGACGCAGAATACGTGGCGCAACCCCGAAAAGGGGTTGAACAATGCCGATTGCTCAAACCTTTCAATGAAACACTGAGTATATGAAAACCATATAAGCTCGTGTGTCAGCTTTCCCGCACTTTATGTCAAAATTCGCAATAAAAATGTAGTCTCTAAGAACTCGTCCAGAGTACGCGGCAATAATGATCCCATTTGGGGAACGAGTCATGGTCTCATTCGGGAAATGGGCACTTTTTGACTTTCGTGTGAAGCGGTTCTTGTCATAGTTTACCTTATAGCATTTATTATAGTATTTCCTTGACTATCCAATGATTTTTCTCGTTATTGCCCATTGTCAGTTATTTTATACGTTTTCTGTTTCATACAAATTTCTTGTGGCATTGTCTTGCTCTAGAGCAAAGCTCTCTTCAACAGGAGTTGAGGAGCGAAGTCACTATCTAAATTCCTTTTAAGGCATATGTTCAATCGTTTTTTTGAGGAAATATTTTCCTGCTGTACAAAACGAAGAGTGTGCCCAGCTAACATTCCAGGGTTGAACAAATGTCCAAAAAAGTGCATAATTTAGGGTGCTGGAAGAGCCCAGGAGAACCCTTGAGCAAAGTGATTTTTTCGCAGAGGATTCCTTTCTTGGATATCAATGTTTCCTCGCCATTTTTTTCAGCAGAATAGCTACCGTCATACTTCCAATACGTTCAAGATAAAAAAAAGTTGAGATATATGGACAAAAACGAAGATCACATAGAATTGCCATGGTCCTTTCCTCTAGAACAAAAAAAAAAAACTAAAATTAAAGGCAGTAATTTGAAGTAAATAGCTTTGTTGACAGGAAATGGCGCTATTTACTCAGCTTTCTTCACGAGTTTTCAAATTTCATCATTGCGTGTCATTCAGGACGCCCACCATGCCGTGCAATGAAAGCACTGAGGCATCAGTTTTTTGATTACTTGAGGACTAATCAGTTAGTGCTTTCATTTTTCGTCATATCGCTGATTTCACAACGGAACGCATGAAGAAGAATCAAGCAAGTGTTCGAAATTCGACAACTGGCCAAATCCTCCTTTTTCACGAAGCAGCACAACTAAATCAAACTCCGTGAAATCATATGATAAAGGAGTGGAGGGAGTGACTGCAAATCGCTCCTGTAAGGATTTCCTACTGCTCTCAAACATAGAAAGATGGAAGCTGGAATGGGGACGGTAGGCAATGTTCATTGTCGATAGTAAGGCGCAGCTCATTTATGCGATTGAGCAAACCGAAAAGATACGTATCGATTGGGCGGCTCCGGCCATTAAAGTCATGATCGGCAAAACACTCAGACTGGTATCGGACTTCGCGAATATTTCGATAAGCAGGCGCCTGAGCGCTTTCTTGCAATACAAGCGGAACGAGCAATACGCTGCGATTCGGCGACCCAATCGCTGGCGCATCGCTTGAACCGCCCTCCTCAAATTGCAGCGAATCGCGAAGTCTGACACCGGGCTTTGGAGCGTAAAAAAACAGAATCGATAGGTGTCCTTTTCTTCGAAGCTTTCTCTCGCACGAATCTTTTTATTCGCCCTGTCCTTCCCTCCTTCAAAGGCACATTCAGCGATAATGCAGAAACAGGTACATATTAGGTTTTTGTATGGAACGGTGGATCCTGATTGACCTTGAAGGAAAAAGCAAACGAAGAAATCCCGAAAACGATCGACCATTTTCGGACAGCGAGAGGGTCTAGAAGGCAGACCGTCTATGAGCACGAACAGTCGTCCGTTGTTCCAATTTCGAAACGTTGACGACCCTTCCTCCCAGAAGGGATATCGATACGACCGCTCCCACCACCTCCATCAGTCCTAGGTGTGTCCGATACGCCCGCCACCTCCCCCACTTCGGTTCGAATATGTTTCAATTCTCTCTATTTGCACGTCTTTTGTGAAAATTGCGCTGAAGCCGTCAAAAACCGTCAAGCGTGATCGCCTTCCCCGCTAACGCGATCCCTTCAACTTCCACGAATACGATCTTCGTTTCAGCGTTTTGACTTTCACCCACCCTGAACATGACCTCCCTAAAAAACTCATGCACGATCCTTTCGCTGAGAAGTGCGCCTCTCCACCACCCTTGACTGCCTTCGTCTACCTGTTTCGCGTAGATCCCTTTGGAACCGTTAGAAGCTGCGGACGGCGCCGTTCTCTAGTCATCTACAACCGTTTACTGAAGAACCACTGGAGAAAGTTGAAGTAATCTTCAAAACAAGTGGCTACGTCGTCGCCTCTGATGTCCTTGTTTACAATTTCTGCGCTTCTAAGGGCTTTTGATGGGTTTTGAGTCGGACAAGTGACCCCATTTCAGCGGATGCAGCAACTTTTTGCGAGAGGTGTAAGCCCAAAGGGATCGTTGTCAATTGAGTCTTTGAGTTTTGCTATCACTAATACTATCAGCAATGCTGTCAGAAGATGAGGCTGTTCAAAGAGCACTGTCGAGTTGGAATAGCAACAGAGCACGAAATTGTCATCGCACAGCAAGGCACCATTCATAG
>KZ345132.1:200770-215597 GCA_002352805.1 Teladorsagia circumcincta
AACGTTGACCAATAAACGGTTCCACAATAAAAACCTGTACGGCACATAAGAAAAAACAGAAAATTCGAGATGCCCAGGTTCCAAGAAAACCGAACATGGAGCTCAACCATATAGTTTCTTTACTTGCAGTAGGTTGGTTGGTTGGTTTTACACACATGCAAACATTACAAATAGGCCATTTCTTGAGGCAATTCTGGCCGGGAAAACAAAGGAAATGTAAAGGGATTCTTCTCCTAGCCTGGGGAAGGATGGGATACTGCCCGTGATCATCTCGTGCAATAGCCTTCTTTCTCTCTTCAACATTATGTCAGTACGGTAGCCGATTCGTACTGCGCAGTCCTCGGTTCCGCAATCCTTGAAGGGAAAGCCGAAGAACGGCAGTGAATCCGAACCAACCACCACCAATTTCAGAATGCTTTGAGGCTAAGAAGGTTTGTCTGTGGAGTCTTTGACACTGGAAAGCAGGAACATTGTGCAAGTGACATTTCCGCTTAACTAATTCACTAATGTCACACTTCGAATTTGTTCCGCATGTTCCGGCGCCACGTTCGACAAAGCCCCCAACAGAAGTGACAGGGCGTTCCAAATTCCGGGTGGGTAGACTACACTCAGAGGAAGTGAAAGGAGGGTTAGATGCTTGATTTTGGAATTTCCCTTTCAAACACGCTCCAGTGCCTCGCAGCCAACTTTTTGAAGACGCGTAATTGCATTTTCATGTGCACTTGGTTTTTTCGCCATTTTAGCGGGACTGCATAGAGCCTGGCACTGGGCTTAGTGAATTGACCTCAGCGAAATGATGGCTCAGCCGTTATAGTAGAAACGGTTCGAACCACGGACCAGACATATGGTAGCGGCGCTGCATAACATTGCTTCCTTTTATCACGAATGCTAAAAAAGTGGATTGAAACCTTTTTTGGCGACCTTATTAGAACCTTATTTGGCTCCGAACATTATATGGTTTGTCAGCATATTAACAAATAATAAAAAGTTGAAGGGCAAAGTATTAGGCCTCGATCACACTTTTTCGGGATGCGCTACGCATTCTATAATATTATGTTTCCATTTAGAATCATAGTGGAACCTTGGACGCAATTTGACCTGTCAGAAGCCCGGGGGGGGGGGGCAAGCGATATGCAAGTCGTGGTTCTATCCTTCCGAACGATTCTGGTATCAATTAACTGATTCCGGTGGAATGTCGGCTCAGACGACGTACCATGTGCGAAGAATTGATCTCCGGACCATGTGCGGGGTAAGCAGCGCCGCCGCATGCCACTATACTAATCTTGCTTTCAAAAGTATAATGGCCTGTAATAAGTGCCTTCTCCTCGTGCTACATTAGAATCGCCTCAAAATTAGCAGTACATAGGAATGGTTCAGCCAAGCCCTGCCATTGTTATGTTTTTCCTGCACTGAACATTACTGCTTTAGCAACTAAACCCGTCATTTCTTCAACCTTGAACGCTCTTAGAATTGGGCCAACACTTCCAAACCAAGAAATCGTCTTCCACATGTACAGGAGCCGTGGAAAGGTGGGTGGATCAGACCCTTTTCAAGGTCCATTCTAGTGGAGAAAGAAGGAAGTTTGAAAACTTGTAGCAACTATGAAAGCAATATCTTTGGGCGGTAGCGGGATTCCCGCACAAACGGTGGAACCAGGGTGAGTTGCAAAGTTTATCTTTCTTAAGTTTCTCGGTGGGACTCCTGACGGAGTGTGGGAACCGCTAGAGGAGAAAGGACGCCTGGTGGATTGGAAGGTAAGTCTTAACCTCACACCGCATTTAGGCCTCAGAATACGTCGATATTGTCGAATCGTTAGGCCGAACTAATAAATGTTCCATCTCGGAACCTCGTACGGCACAAACAACTAACACAGACAAGAACAAGGATGTCAAGGTTACAAGAAGATGAGAGAAGCTGAAGACTACTATGCAAAGAGCTATTTAGAAAAGACTAGTAAAAATGCCAAAATACACATTTCCAGGGGTTGGCTATCAAGGACACTGTTTGAGTCTTCCAAAAAGTCTCAATGCATTTGATTAATAGCGGAAGAGAACTTCATTCACTAGATTGCTCTGTGCGCCTCCATAGCCAGTATCCAATTTTTCGCGCTATTTTTATCACTGCTTATGATGTGGCTACACATCACTTGAAATAGTATATTAGAGAAAGTGCATGCTCCATCGCTTCTTCGAATACATCCCCGAGAGTGTATGCAAAGACTGTGCAATCTTATATGTTATGGGTGTGGCGTACAAGAACGCACCTCCTCTTGCCAGCAGTGGAAATTCGTTCACGATCACGATTTGCATCGTGGATCGACTTTTGCGACGTTTCGGGACCACAGGGACTATTTGAAGTCGATTCACGATGCAAATCGTGACCGTGAATCTCCACGATTGGCAAGAGGTGCGCTCCTGTACGCCACGCCCACTTGGACCCTGCAGAGACTGTTGCTTCAAATTATTGGCGTTTGAAGGTTCAGCTTCGACCAAACTAGTGCGTTTCTTCGCTTGAAAATCAAGCAAGAGGGGCGAAGAGGACCGTCGATTAGAAAGAGAAAGTAAAAGAAATCATAGAAAGTCCTGGACCTGCACCTCTATTCTTGCAAGAACGAACGTGGTAAGACGGAGAGACACAGAGCGGCAATAAGAGGGGATGTGTGAGAGAGAACCTTATAAGAGAGGGCGCAAACACAACTGCAGGTGCATCAATGGTCGCGCGGTCAGCACAAGGCCTTTCCGAGTAGCAGCGGCAAAGAACTGTAAACGATTGGTAAAAGTAATCTATCCAAGCCGAATCGCACCATTCGGATCGTTTCAGTGAGTCACGCCATAAAATTAAGAAATTTGAACCTAAAGGCAAGGTCATGATCTAACCGCTGCGTTCTTTCACTAGAGCGTTTTAAGGGAGGTGCGAAGGGAATCTTATCTAGGAACAAAGAGCAAAAGAAATTATAGGAACCACTGAAACCGAAGACGTCTTACTCTAGCTAAGGCGACCAGGTACGACAGAGAGATACAGTGCGGTGTGGAGACGAAACAGTGAACGATAACGAGAAGAGAGAACGTTGTACCAGATAGCGCAGACATTGTCTATGCTGCGAATAGTAAAAATGGCAGCGATTGCAGCAGTCAAGGCAAGTTCTGAGCGCTTTTTCGAGTAGCAGCAGCAGCGTCACGGCTCCTGTGCTTGAAGAACTTTCTGCAAATTCACAAGAGAAAGCTCCAGAAGCCTAATCTCAATGTTTGCCTCTAGTCCCTGATGACTCCAAACAAATTGGCCACTCCCCCTTCAATCCCTCATAACTCAAGAGCAGATACGTCAGATTTGCATTTTTAGCTTCTAATTACTTCTTTTTTTCAATGTCCACAGAGTGGCGGAAGAATAGAATGGTATTTGAACTCTCTCGAGATGAAAGAATGTGTATCGCTAGAAAACAGCGGCAGAATGGGAGAAACAAGCTCTAATTCGTGTCGTTCTAATGGCGAATGATTACCGGCAGACACATTAAACATTTATGAAAATGGGCGAATCCAGACCAAATGCGTCATTATCACGTAGACAGCGAGAGGTGAGAAAAGCGTCGGCTGGCTGGCTTCGACCCCTTTCCACGAACACCCACGGGGAGGACGGACGAAGGCGGCAAATTGACCAGCTACGGCGAGGTACTGATTGGCGGCAGGCCTTCGTAGCAAACTCTCTTTGCTTTCACCAATTGTGCACTTTGAAATGGAATTAAGCCAAAACGTCTGAACACGGGGGCGTTTTCGAAAGGAGATCGGCCCACGAACGGAACAAAAATAAAAAGGGGCTTGTAAGTGGTTTAGTGGTCGATTTAGAAGCACAGTGCTCAACAAATTAGCCTCCGCAGACGTATAGGTGGAAAAAATAACAAAAGTCGTGGTACTGCTCAAGTCAAAGGAGCAGAAAATGTTCGACTCTAATCAAGCCTTTTTGGAATGCGTCACATATTCTATCGTACTCCAGTGCATAATCGTAGGGGCATTTGAATACGATGTAAATGAACCGAAACTGAAGGGAAGGAAGGCGTGGTAGGGGGCTAAAAATAGCATCCTAGCTGGGCTTTGATTGTAGTACTATGCACGGTGTAAACCGCGGTTGCCCCTTAAGCACCCATCCACTGTTAGGGCCAAGATAGCAATTGAACTGATTATGGTTCGTAGGAGAAAGAGAGTTCACACCCTTTCTGGTGTCGGAACCATTTAATTATCGTCATTTTGTCGGTGCAAGTTATCACTGCATCACTTAGAGGGTTCCACAATAAGGTCAGATGCCGAAGGGGGGGGGGGCGATGGGGGAACATTCTTAGCCCAAAGGCAAGCGGGGCTAAGATGCGGATTACCCAGCGAGGAGTATGCCCCCGTGGCCTAGCTGGACCAGATTCGCGTCGCTCGCGCCGCTGACCTCCCACCGTTTCGCAGTCTGGCCCCAGTCGTTCAGCAAAGAGAGGTTAACACTGAAGAGGGCAGCACCTATGAAAACGGCATCAGTGCGGAAGTCAAGAAGCAAAAAAGAGGTCCCATTTCTCGAGTTCTAGGGCTGGGGTTTCGCAGATTTTGTGAAATTTGGGACGCTCGGCAGGAAGCCCGGCGGGAAGATACATAGATTAGCGGGGCAGCGGAGCGCGCGTGCTGTGCGATGTAGACCGTGCTATAGTTCATTCCACGTCGAGCAGCTACAGTGCGTGCTGCGACTCGAACGCTGACCCGTCTGCGTCTATACTTCTCGACGCGCGACAGGCTTCCTGCGGGTATCCTGGAATTCTCGAAGTTGGCAGACGTTGAGCCGGATTCAGAGTCTTAGACAGCCTTCGATAATTCACAGTCATAAAATATGAATGATGATAATGAAAAAAAAGGTGAAAAAAGAACAAAGGGGAGCCGTCAAGAGCCCAACGAATTGGACCCTTTTTCTCCTGGAAAAACCACTCCCTCCGCCCCTAAACACCTTAAAAACTAATAGGAGCAAAAGAGTTGGCTTTTGGCAGCTAACTGAATGGCCGAGTAAGGAAAGAAATCTGATAGTTCAGATGCCCTCAAGAGAAAGAGGCACGTCGTTCAACACCTAGCAGTTCCGTTGCCTTGCCCCTTCTTTTCACTAGTCGTCGATAACATCTTTTGTCGACGTCTCCTTGCAAGAGTACTTTTTGAATGGAAAGTGAAGAGCAGTGTAAAATTGCCATAGAAAACAGCGAAATCACTTTTGAGACTTCTCGAGAAGTACTTTTCAGTGTTTCAAAGTGAGTAAAATCAGAAACACTGGAACAAGTAGTTTTAGGAGTGCAACGAAAACTGAACGTGTTGAACCGCTTGGCTGCTAAAAGGCTAATCGGAGCAAGGGAATTCTTCGAGGCGTCGGTAATTGAGTAATTGCTGTCCGTCTACTGCGAACTGCAAGGTTCCGACACGAAAAAAGGTAGTCCGATAACAATTTCTCGGAAAATTCTAGGTTTCAAACTCAGCAAAGGATATCGCCAAAAATACCGCTTCTTCCTTGAAGTGTTGAAATGCTCTCAGAAGAAATGTACCCGCCACAAAAAAAAAAATAGCACCCGCATGTTTGAAATCAGAGGTTGAGTTTGAAAATGAGACGAGAAACGAGCGGTCGTGAAGTCTGGCGTACGCTAACGCAAAATTGTCCCTCGGACTGGGAAAACGTGCTGCGTACGGCCGATGTCAGACTTTGCAAATCGAGCGGTCGCGTCGCGTACAGCGAACCGAGCCACTCGATGTACGCGACGCGACCGCGGACGCTAGCGAGTCGCTCGATTCGCAAAGTCTGACATCGGCCTACAGGACGAATCGTTCGTCAGGCTGAGTTGGACGGATGGTGGAACTTGCGATTAGGTGGAAGCGGTCACTGAACTAAACAGGAGTCAATTCCTGCGAGAGGAAAGCGGAGATTTTCCAAGATGTTGCGAAATTGTTTCAAATTTGGTTTTTAGAGAAAATGTTGAGAGATGAATTTGACCTTTCAGCGGCACCAATATTATCCCTCTCGGTGCTTTTATGAGTGGCATGTTGGAAGTATATCAGGTTGAGATAGCTTCGGAACACTGTCGAAAACTTGAAGGCGGGTTCAAAGGGAGGGGGTGCTCACTGGCACACCAAGATCAAGTACGCGATAATCGGTCCGGAAAACGCAAAGCGGGACCCTTTTTAAAGCTGTTCAATTCCGCTTAGAACCGCCAACGGCTAGACGCTAGGACATATGGACGAGTTTATCGTCATCCTTCAACCAGGCCATGACCGTTCTCCTTTCAGTCATCTGAAAGGAGAGCGGTCATAACCTGGTTGAAGGAAGCGATTACGATAAGAGGGAGCGCACGGGGATTATACGCGCCACATGAAGAAGTCGTTTGCCTGCCAAGATAGCGAGATGTGGCACTATTACGACAAAAAGTGCGCTGATGCTGAGCAGTAACTGAAAACGCCCACCCACTAGTTTAGCTGGCGATTTGACGAGCTGAGCTGCCAGCCGCGGCACAACTGGAGCAGCTCCACTGGAGCACGCCACCAAACGCGCTGCGGTAAACTCGTCCATATGCACTAGCGTCTAGCCGGTGGCCGTTCTAAGCGGAAAAGAACAGCTTCACAAAGGGTCCCCTTTTGCGTTTTCCGGACGGATTATCGCATTCTTGATCTTGGTGTGCCTGTGAGCACCCCCTCCCTTTGAACCCGTCTATAACCTGTAGTGATCGCTGCATCTAACTCTGATTTCAAGCAAAACCCTCATTCGACCTCAATGAAAATGACCTACCCTAGTGCTCACATTTTGATCCAAAAGGTTTTTGCACAGAAGTTACACATAGTCGCTCTTGGAGGCACATCAACGGTACTAATTGGACCTAATGCCGCACACCAGGCGAAAGCGAAAGGAAAAAATTCTTCACCTCCTACGCGAGGCGAAGCAGCAAGAGGAACACGGGTCAGCGTGCAAAAGGTTACTCATTAATCTTGTAGTCAGAAAAACTGAACGATTCGACAGAAATGCAGTTTCCTGTCGAACTTGTTCTAAAAAATGTAATTTATTTGAATCTACTTGTTTCCATGTAGGTAAATAATAGCGCCAATGTACTTCAATAAAACATCTTCGTTCTCGTTCAATAATTCGTCAGAACGGATCAGTTCATGCCTTCATCGCCCTCTGGTAATATGGACTAATAATTGACTAATAATTGACTCAATAATTGAACTTACGAAAAAGGACAAGGTATGGTGATGTAGGTTATATGATGGTCACGGGACATCCATCGGGAGACTCCTATCCCCCTCCTCCTCTCTGGACGCCTTCGACAAACTAGGTAATGACAGCATTCCTCAGAAGAAGACTAAACAGTCGAATGGAGACGATTAAAGCAGGTGATGTGTGACGGAATCCGATGTCACGCTTCCCCCCCCCCCATTATTCATTCCGTTGAGCACTGAATGATCTAGGGTCCAGCTGGGATTTCAAGGAATTGTGAATAGAAACACTTACGCGCTTAGTACACGGAATTGAATCCCAATATCACAGTGCGAAACACTCAGTAATGATCAATTACTCTTTGTGTGCGCCGTGCCCTTAACATCGACCCAAAATTGTGGTTCAATTGGGAACATGGTTCTAGACATGCGCTGCATATGCACTAGCAGATGACTGTTGATCGAAATAAATAAATAAATCCAGGATTCAGTCCACAGACCACGTGCCTTTCAATACCGCCACTTGCTACAACACTACTTGCGCCCTGTTCATGTGACGCGGGGCGCGCGCGGTCTGGGGATCGAATCCTGGATCGTGCGTCGTTTGAGTCAATTATATTTCACCCTCCGGGGTTCAAAAGCTCGCACTAGCCTAAGTCAAAGTGGGAGAGCGTCGCTTCACTACGAACAGAAGTTAATGGACCTCAACGACTATATGACATGGACGTTTGTCTTCCGAAGTATTCGTTTACAGAACTCATGATAGTAATCCCTGCGCAGTCCAAGGAAAACATTAGTTACTGATGTACTAAATGGGTAGCTGAGGATACAACGTAGCTCTTGCAAAGGCAAAAAGCCATCGATTTACCTGTGAGAAGCCTGAAAAAAAAACAAATCGAGTTTCATCGGCCGCAAGCGACATGACTTGCAAATGAATGAGCGCCAACACCGAAGTTCGCTGCCCTTTGATTATATGTGAAGTGAAGCTCGAGAAACCTTTTTTTGGAGACACGACGTCAACTCAGGCTGAACGTAAAGAATCAAATTTTTCCCCAAAGGCAGAGTTCACCATAGAAAGGCAGCCCTTTGGCTTCGAGGTTCTCAGTGGTGCCGTGATTCAAAAAAAAAACAATGAGGAACGACTCGGAAACCAAGAAATGAGACCCATTCCTTGCCCATTGAATACCACACTGATGCAACTCTCATCGATGCTGCCCTGTTCAACGCTGTCGAACACTCCGCAGTGGTTAGCTAGTCGGTGGGTGTACCGCGCTGAAAGGCCCCGGAGAGCCCCACACTAGGTCGCCGCGGTACATCTTTCGCGCGTGTCGGTCGCACCCTTAGTATGTCCGCCTGTCTCTCCAGTAAGCAAGTTCCCCTTCTTCAATCTTCGCCTAAATCGCGGAATCCTCCTTCAAGTACATTGTGGCTAATAGTGACAAAGTGAGTGACAGCCACCCCCGCGGTCTGTTATTACCTGCGCACTGCGACATCACCCCTACCACTGATGCAAATACCTCCCCCTTCTTGCCAAGGGATTCCTCAAGCGTTGTTTACACTATCTCCTGCAGGGTAGGTGATGCCGCGCACCAGAGACACGGACGGCGACCAAATGCTGGGACATAGGCGCCTGAGCTTCATCCCGTGTGGGTCGTTTAATTGGTACCAGGCTTGTCTGGGAGTGAATAGGATAGTGCGTGTTGCATCCTTATAACGTCCATGAACGTTACGCCTTTAGCATTTTTTATTATTTTTTGTTTGTTAAAGTTATTTTTTATTACTTTTGTTGTAGATGTACAAAAATACCCATACCCCCAAACAGTAGTAGGACAGCAACAACCCATTTCGGGAACACCCCTCTGGAGAAGAAGAGACTTCGGACTTGTGAACTTCTGAAACATCTCTCAAGATGCCCTTTAATAGGACATGCTCAAGCTTAGTACGTATGGAGTACGGTAGTAAAAGGAATTGCTACGAAATTAGATTAGCTTCATTTACAATGCTTGTGCTGAGAACAAAATTGGTGACGTGATGTGAATTGCAGTCGACTTTATAGAACGACCATATTGTGGACTAATTGGCGGACATTACAATTGCGTAGGATTTTTATGAGCTACAAGTGCAAGCAGGAAATATTATAAAACGAATTCTGACACTTCTTTGCACCTTGCTGAGCGTTTCCCGGCTCTACTTCCTCCTATAGCAGTTTCCAGTATTGTATAAGGTGGTGAAAATGGAGTTGGGGGAGGAGAGCTTATCGTGCCCTGAAACCTTTGCCTCTAAAGAGCAGCATAGGAGGATTCACAACGCAATGAATGGGAGCTTTGACAGCACGCTCATGTAGAGTTAATTTTGATAACTGGCTCAATTGGGCTCGAATGGAGCAGAGTTGTTAGCTAGTTGAGCTGAGGACCGGATTTTCTTACCTAGGTCTAAGGAGAGGGGTAAGGGACTGAGCAAAAAGCGCTTCAGAAAGGATGAACATCGATCACATGTTTGGAAAATTGGATAGGATGATAGGATGTAAGGCACGTCACCGTTCCCTAGAGTAAGGATAAGACAACATGGGAGAACAACTCATTTGAAATGCATTTTTTTATAGATCAGTGGATGTCCCACACTCCACTTATCCCATCCCCATCGAATCCAACTACCTGCTCCAGGTCATCCTCTTTGAAGCTTCTCCACGCCAAATTGTGGGATCAGCCCAGGTCTCCTAAGTACGCCGCCGATACTAGTCAGAGTTCATCCCAAATTAATTACGTGTCGGGAGCTCTCATTTTTATCTTATGTATTGGGAAAGATAAAGGAGCTACTCTAAACCCCCCCCCCCCTTCGCTTCCGTCGCTGAAACACACTTGCTTTGAACCAGTATTGGACAGCAGTCACGCCCACTCCCTCCTCCCGCGGTTGCACTTGTTCTTTATGGGCTAGATTGCTACAAGCGTCAGTAAATTTTTCTGCCCCGTGTTCCGGAAAGTGCTGGACCGCTGGGAAGGTGCTGAACAGTCTTGATATCTCTCTTGAAGGATAAAAACGGCGACTTCGGCTAGCTTCCAAAAAAAAACTAGTGTTGACATCGTCATCGTCATCGTATTCAAATCCAGAAAAAAACCATATTGTCGTTGGAAGCCACTGTGCTCCTTCCATTGAGCAAGACGAATTAGGGCGGTTACAGGATTTCGGATGTACGACTCCTACTCCGATGGCTATTACCGATAGTTCTTCAGCCTGGTACTATCTGACACAACCCTTCAATTACGCCCACACCCCCCCTCGAAATATGTTGAACCCCTTGAGCAACAAATTTGGAATAAAGTTAGCTCAAAAATGAACAAAGAAATCTGGGTGAAGAAGGAGCATGCACGTTAACAAGAGAAGAAGAATAGAAAGTGAAGCAAGGCCAAAACGAGAGAAAAGCTTCGGTCAATTCATGGACAAAATGTAGGCTGCCTATTTTCTTGAAAACAAATCTCATTTAAAATGCATTTGTTCTCCTCATAGGAGTAGCGTTAACCACCATTTCTCTGTAGAAAATGCAAACAATGGCTTCCAACAATCCTAAAGAGGAAGTTTCACACGCACAAAACGAAAAAGCAAGAGCCAACATCCATGGAAAAGTGTTGCCGTGAGACAGTCGTTGTTAGCCTTGAACTGTGAAAACATGTCCTTACGGAGGGATCAAAAGGTTGAAAAGCACGGACCAACCAAGGACGAAACTCTCATTGCATCCCCTTGAAACTCTTAGCATTCATTACGCACGAGCGAACTCTGTGCAGAGAACTATACCCAGAGTAGTGGAAATCTTAGTGACCTGGATAGAATTCCATCCGCGTCTTGAAGGCAGATTTCACGATGAAAAGATAGCTTATTGAAAATAAGAGTACAGGTGATCAGTGGGGCAGGGATGAAAAAGAAACCATGAGAAAAGGAACCCCTTCCTCGCCTGTTGAATTCCGCACTGATGGAACTCTCATCGGTATTGCCCTCTTCAACCTAAAGCTCGCTCTGCTGCCTGACCACCCGTCGCGTATCGACATACAGGGGGTGATCAGATAGTGGGTGGGCGTTCCGGACCTGCTGCGCTTACGGGAGGGCCGTGTTAGATTGCCGGGGGCATAAGATTCGATGCGAATTGAGTGATGGTCCCCTAGGGGGTCCGCCTGTCTTTCCACTAAATAAGTTCCCCTTCTTTGACCTTCGTTCTTATCGTGGAATCCTCCTTCAGAAGCACGGGTCGGGATTTAGTGAGTTAGCGAGATAATCTGTTTGAAATTTGACAAGAAGTGCTATGAGGAATTTTAAAGGAAATAATAGAAGCATTAAAGGAATCACTTGAATCCCCCTCGTGAGCTCGGCCGTGGTATGACGAAGAGAGGATTGAAGATTTGTTCTCATATTTTTGTGACGATATAAAGTGTATGTTGCTATCGAACTATGAGGGCAATCTTCAGATTTCCAAGCCTTCCACCGATTAAAATATGGGTCAAACAGAGTTATCCCGTGGAGACACGCCGGCCACTACCTTCGTCCCTTTCACTTCATAAAAGCACACAGATATGAAAAGAGACTTTATATGGAATCGGGGCAAAAAATGGTCACTCCCATCCACACCAAAATTGAATTAATTACATTCTGCTGGAATCGAACCGAGTGAACTCACTGAAAATCAGCGCATTACATTCTCTCAGAAAACTTCGCAATAGCCTTGTGAAACGGACCACAACGGAAGAACCTGCAACGGATACTTACTGCACGGGTAGGGCTAAATGTGTCTTCATTGGATATTACGTTATCTGAAATGCTGGTTGAAAGCGATGTCGCGTGAAAAACTGCTGTCTCCAGGAATGTATGCATCAGTTAAACGATTGAAGAAATTGTAGCAGGTTCAGGCTGGAGCGATTACTGTAGGCCTCTCGAGCTCAACGGTGACGGCAGATGAGGTCATATTCGAAGACTCTGAGGGTAGTAGGGAAGGGCCTGCTGTCGCCAATGGGGGAAGGTCATCTGAGGAATATTTTGCCGTAAAACTTTGCAGCGGCATTTGCGCGACGAAATTCCGGTGAAGTGCGCCATGGACATATGTAGTCACTTTTTTGCTCCCCCCTGCACATACGAAATTTTGAGATGATATGAAAACAGTATATTATACTTTCCCTCCAGATGTGTTTCAATTCCATTTCTTATATACGGAACTGTTACAGTTCAGGACCGTTGCTCTTTGAAGTTGCACAGCCTATCCTCGAGGGGCACTTCCTCATTCCTTATAGAGATACTACGTACGTGGATATGACATTTTCGATTCAAATGAAATAAGTCTGCTTGCCTGAGGCAACTAGGCCCCCAAAATAGAAGCTGTGCCGCGGCAAAGCCAATTTCATTCTTGTAGCCTTGAAAAGGAAAGACGAATTGATAAAGAAGTGAATCTTGTCGAGGAAGTGAAAGGCGTTAGCAGTGTCTGCTGAGGGGCTCTTGATTTTCGGGAAGAAAAAATTATGAAAGAACCTACAACGAAAAGGAACACCCAAAGCGTGCTCGCAAAAATAAATATATCACAGTAATAGTAATATATAGAACACTAGAGTAGTAGCTAGTAACATTAAGTACAGAATTATGACTATTAATGTCACTATAGAATGGCATGCTACTCATAGAATACCTCAGA
Organism: Teladorsagia circumcincta; assembly: GCA_002352805.1. Lineage (NCBI taxonomy): Eukaryota > Metazoa > Nematoda > Chromadorea > Rhabditida > Trichostrongylidae > Teladorsagia > Teladorsagia circumcincta. Next base: position 213,641 of record KZ345132.1, read on the forward strand.
TCCACAAACCTTTCTTTTTTTGAGAAAAATATGCACGCTTTTAATGCCTGCTCCGGAGCTATCGCAAGATACGGAGGCATCCTATGACTACTCCCAGAAAGAGGCAGTAACTACGGGGATGTGGAAACTGCTCACCCCTCCCTGGCTCCCTCCTGCACCGTTTGAGGCCTTTCCTGCTTTTAACCAAGAGATAATATTGGGAGAGGTTTCAAATGCAGTGCCACCACAATCCCCCGCATTGCGATAGCGCCTCTGTACTGATCGGAAAATGAACAGGGTGAACACCCCGGCGCAACGTAACATTCGAAAAAAGGGGGAGTTGCCGCTCGTCCTGTTGAATGAGTTGTTGTGGTTCGCCAATTAACGCTCACTCCACTCTCCCTCTTACCCCCGGGGAACGTTAAACAAGTCAGCAGAAGGCCAGACAGAAACCTCTAATGGGATGTTGTCAACAACGAAATAATGAAATCCTCTATGGTTTGTGTGGCTTGACAGAGAAGAAGTACCGAGCATCAATGAGCATCAGCGAGCATCAACAATCTACTTAACCTTATTTCAGGTAGTTCAGCGATTAGTACATATTTAGTGTGCAGTATTCGGTACAATTTCGTATCTCTTCCTGGGATTTTTTGGCGCTATTGCAAGATACGGGGTAGCATGGCGGCAATGCATTTGAACCCGTGTTGAACATGTCCTGTTCCTTAAAACGGGATCAAGCCTCCGGCGAGGGAGGACAGACACTAGGGGCCGGGTGCAGCAAGCCCCAACTAAGGCATGGGTTCCCAAAACTCTGCGTCTCTACTCTGTCGACGACGCAACTTTCGGGGTTGAGAAGAGAGGAGGAGTCCAGAGATGCAGTTTTAGGGACCCATCCCCTAATTGGAGCTTGCTACACTCGGCCTCATTAAGCGTAAGCTATTTCCATTTTCCCAGGAGCTACTGCCCTCTCCTTGGCTTGGTACTACATAGAGCATACCCCGTATACTGCGATAGCGCCGGTTGTTCAAAGTATTGCCCAAATTCGCCCTGATTCCGGAAAGGGCTCTTAGCAACTAAAGCAACATCGAGTACTTGACAGCTGTTAAGAAATGAAAGGAAGAAATTCGACTCGGTTAAGCGGAAAGAACGGGCGAGGTGGATTCCATAATAGTAGAGTGTAGTCCCCTGACGAACGGAGCCGTTGTAATGCGTGACATCTGAGCCTTGGCTGACCTGCAAAGAGTATTTTTAGAGCTTAAAACGAGGTAACAATTGCTGGGTAACACGACGTCATTCTTAAACAAAGACGCACGCACCAATGATGGCGATGATGACGAATGAGAACCGTAATATGAAAAAGCTCACATAAATCATGAGTATGAACAAAGAAGGAAGTAAGTGAAGGTGACAGCGAGAAGAGGCTATTTCAGTCTGTAGGACGGATTTTACGATTCAGAATGTGACAGGTGCTTCAAAAATGACGTTGTGGCTCGGCTAGACGTATGCTTTCATTTAGGAAAATAGGGGAAAAACAGAAACGGTTTAAATACGGCTTGAAAACCCACTGTAACAGCATATGTTGAGGATAAAAAAGAACCAGTAGAAAACAGAACTAAAAGAGGTAGAGAGCATGGAGACTAGAGAGACGCAGACGCCGTGACAGACGTCAATTTCGAGGCGGAGTTCCGCAAGCGCTGCTGGAAATTAGGGGCTGTGCCTCACAGCTTCGAACAGCACAGTGAACATCACCAATGGATTCTATGACTAAACCGCATTTTACAAGCAGATCGCCTTTCTCGAACGGGGCCTAATTCCTGGGTACCCCCCAGGAGGCCCGACGCGCGACGAAATCAGAGACGTTGGCGCGGCAAGAGGACGAGTCGCAAAGCGTACTTAGGCGCCTACTTCAATACAACGTGTCATAGTACGTCCCACACCACTCACACCACGGCGTAGGCTCAAAAATGCGATATGTGCT
>KZ345132.1:218382-243597 GCA_002352805.1 Teladorsagia circumcincta
AGCGTTATGTTGAAGAGGGCACAGCGATGGGAGCCTCATCAATGCCGAGATCAAGGCGAAAAAAAGGGGTCCCATTTCTCGGGTTCTGAGCCGTTTTTAATGATTCCGCTTCCTTTCTGGAACTGTTTACCATCCCTACAGTAATCTGGAATGGGTTGAGTTTTCATCGTAAATTCTGCCTTTAAGAAGACCGTCGAAGGAGGATTTCACGATGAGAACGATGGTCGAAGAATGGGAAACTTACCTAGAGGAGGTGAACCTCAACTGGGTGCGGACCAATACGCAATTCACCTGCAGGTTATGTATCGGCGATGCGAAGCGCCCGCTGTCTGAGCTTGTAGCCGTCTCGCAGAGAGAGAGAGAGAGAGAGAGAGAGAAAGAGAGAAAGCGTTAGCGTTGAAGAGAGAAGCACCATTTACTGTCGCTCCAATGCGCAAATCAACAGGAATGGGTCTCATATATCGGGTTCTAGGCCGTTTTTGGTTTTATCGTCTTTATCCTGTATTACTGACCATCTCCAATGCAATTTCCAATGGTCTGTATAACCTTCAATTCTCCTGTCCTTAAAAAATAGACGTAAAATCGACCTTTGAGGCGTCCCCCTTGGAATACGGCTTACGCGACCACACAGTTCTCGAAGTGCCAGGAACACGTTTCCCATGGTGCATATGTAGATGTTTTTGAGCAGTGACACCTACCGTGAGAATTCTAAAGATTGCTCGACTAGAGATTCTCATTGAAAGTTTCGGAATTTAGTGAGACTAATTTTCCATTGTAAAGTTTTCTGGAAAAAAACGTTCCCGCGTTTTCCTCGAGTTTTTGGTTTTCTTTATTTTGAATCTTGATCGGGTTAGTCCAACAGTGGTCAACACATAACATATGGAGGAACGGTGAAGGTTCAAGCATTCTCCACGGGTCAGTACCATTTTGGGATGTGCCACGCATTACATTTCCATTCAGGATCGTTGTGGCGTTTGGAATGCGATTTGGCTTATGCAATGTCTTGCAAGGGCCAGCTGATGTAACAATCAGTGTTTTCGCTCTCCAAGACAGGTCTGGTAGCAATTACCCACCCGTCGGGATTGTAGGCTTGATTTGCTTTGCCCTAAACTGATCCCTGAACTGATCATGCATGTTATAAGCGCGCCACTCGCCATCGTGCTAGGCTTTAGGCATTGAAAAATTGTCTTGGAAACCTTATCATAGTTTGAAATCCTTATATCGCAATACAGATGATGTTTTACCCCAGAATATTCCCCTAACAGAATCTCTGGAAAGTAAGGCATGCAATTGGAGGCAACAGGAGGAAGTGGGATTCCAGCCGAGCAAAAAGTTGGACATCGAAGTCGCTTCCATTAGGAGGGCGAGAAGAGGAGAAAAAACCTTTTCAGTGCCAATTAGAGGCCAAACCACTACAAAATGCATTCTCAAGTCCTAGCCTCTCAAAAAAAACCCTGAAAGATTCAAACGCTCTTCGCGTTGGGTAGATTGGTTGCACACATATAGTGAGGGTCTTTCGACGAACATCAAATAAAAAGTTTCCCTGCTATAATTTTCTTATCCCTTTTACTACTCCATGAGGACTGGGGCTTCGCAGGCTACCACCACGTACCTCTTCTTGTCATCCTTTACTTTTCAAAAGTTATGAGTGTAGACGAGGGGGATGGAAGGCAAGCCATTTTCAGGGCTGTGCCGAAAGCGATTATTTCTCTCAACTAGTGTGTTTTGGAAGGTAACTTGTAATAGGGGGTGATATTTGAACTTCGGCGAAGCCTTCTTTGGAGTTCAAGGGATAAAGCATTTTGAAAAACCTTCTTGAGATGAGCCACTCATGCTACCTCCATTTGAAGTTGTCGGCCTATAAAAACTCTGCGGAGCCAATGGCCAATCGAAAAGCAAGACGTTCCTTCAACTCCTGAGCAATTCGGCATCACTGACCCTGATAATATTGGAGGAGGGGCACTTCTGAAGATCAAGAACTCCAAGTTAAGCGTTCCAGAGGAAATTAGATCACGCCGATGAGCGCACGTGAGATTTAGTGAGACAATTTTTGCATAGTGCAAGTATACTTCAATCAGAACTTATACATTCACCATATTAGGTCAGCACTCATTTGGAAAACGCCGCACTATTTGCCGCACGGCCCACCGCGCGCGATGGGACGGGGCGACATAGTCTGTTAGAGAACGGGTCGAGTCTCCTCCCCAGTACATTTTCTAAGACAAAGCACCATTTGGAGAACGATTTCACTCGCTTTGGTCGACGAGTTATTCTCAGGAACAGCCCGCTTTGACTGATCGATGGGATGAATCGTTTGGGATTCCTAGAAAGCGTGCCATACCACCTCTGGCGTGGTGCTAACAATTTCCCACGGGTTATTTTTGAGGAACACCTTGGTAGCCCAGGAACTATGGTGGAGGACGGTCCACGGTAAAAAATTCCTACGCTTTAATTGTGGCTCGTGTGAAGGTAATGTGAGCAATGACAGGGTGATTACAAAGAATACAGTATCAAAAAATAGTAGAATGTTAAATATCATCGCCTTATACTTATTCAGTACGGCATTCCTAACGGTTCTTCACGAGTAAGTGAAAAATCAGTAGAATGGAAAACTACTAAAATCAAGCGAAAGCAAGACATATGTATGTTGAACATACGAATGGCTCAAAATGAGAACCTGCACGACTTAAAGATATCGTTTCCTCTACCAGTTGTCAGTAATTTATTTTCTCTTACTTCATTTGGATGAACCGAAACTTTGAAAAGTTGCTCCCCAAGGCTACCTAACAGCGCCCAGCGTGATGATAAGAACTTTCTTATAAACTACGATCCATCCCTTCTTATATCGCCTACATAGTACTATGTGCTCTCCCAATCCTCTTGCCCCACACGTTCAGCCTCCTCAAAGACGTCGACTGAATTCAAGGGTTATATTTTACAGTTATGTTCCAAATACAGCATTGATTGAGGCAGTCGAAACATAGTTTCATAACAGACAACAAGGTAGACTGACAATTAGCTTACAATTAGATGGGCAGGCGAACATAGAGGCAGACATGGTCTATGATTGTGGGCGAATACCCAACCACCCCCCCCACCCCCTCATTTATAATGAGAATTATGATATTAGAGTTCTTATATTTCTCTGAAAAATATCTCTGGTCAGGCCAGCATTCGAGCACTTCACATTGGCCTATCCTATTGAACCTTACCTTGCCCTACTCTCCTTAACTCCTCTCCCGCTCTATCCCTGTAGTCCTACCTTGTCAGGCATCGACAAGAGTTTTAACCAGAGCGCCCATAAGCCACCTTTTAGACCCACACATTGGCACCACTAATAGGAAGTTTTTGACTGGTTAATTAATCCCTCTGGCTCAAAGCATCATCTCGGATCAAATAGATGAGGTGATAGCGGTTGATGGTGATGGCGAAGGAAGGCGTTGTATGAACACAGCCGTATCGATGGGTTGGGGATACATATCCACCTATCTATCTATCGGCTATCTTTCTTCTTCATCGTAATCCACGTTGCATGCTAAGTGTGAGCGTGAGGTATCTCGTCCATTAGCTCACATTTGCCCTATTGACTTATTTTGCAAGCACCATTGTCGCGCACTTTTAAGGGCACATCGGTAATCATCGTGAGTAACTCTGCCCTACGTACAGGACAGGCTATTCCACACGACCTCATACGAGGTTGTTGCTTTGACCAGGAGCTAAGGAACCGATCACAACAGAGCGAAATGGGACTAGACGAGCGTATTTTTAGAAGAGAGAGCAAATCAAGTGCGCTTCGACGAGTCCTTCAGCAAATTCCTCGTTTCGAGAACGATGACGTGAATGTGGTTGAGGGTGAAGTGTTGCAGAGAACGATTGAATCGCCAACACCATTAGCGAAAGTCGCAAGAATGAGCTGGTTGGCGAGCGCATAAATCCGGCCCAAGTATGTCGAGAACAAAAGCTGGACGTGCTACGATCCCTCAGGGAAATGGCCCAGACCCACTTATCCATAGCCCAGTGAGGCGTTCACGAACGGCTTCTCGATGAAGCAAGAGATCCGGTCGTAGCATAGCACACAAAGTGTTCAGTGGTACAGCGTAGATAAAAATCCGCCATAAACAGCTTCGAGTAAATAGTATGTGTGTGGAAAAACACATGGGTTACCCAAGCCTTTTAGTCAATTGTATACTCATGGGAAGGGCTTTCAAAAAATTATAAAATTTGGAAAACAAAGAAAAATTGGGTACGCGTGATGAGCTCATCACGAGATGAGCATGTGATTTGTCTATGAAGCTATATGGGACCTCATTAACGGCATATGGATCGAAGAGGGAACGTGCGAGTAATGTTCAACGACCACCTAAAAGATTCTACTGCTGCATGCGAGCAGAGCTTCATTTGGTCGGTATTTTCACGAGAAAGAAGAATTTTCCCAGAGGTCTTAGTGGTTCGTCGTGGTGTTAGGCCGTCCTCAAAATAAACAACGGCGACACATGTAGTAATGAGACCAACGATAACTTTTGGAAGGGAGCAAAAACGGGCACGGGGACAGGAGGATGGCGGGATGTTGGATGGGTTCCGAGTGACAAGTGGCGTGTAATTACATGGCCTGAAAGTTGAATGAAGGTCTTGAATAGCCAAAGATTACGAAGTGCCCGTAGAAATGACTTTTTGAGGGCATCCCTCCTAAGTTGCTTCACATTTTTTTGGAATGTATCTATATTTCCAGAAAACCCTTGGCCTGAATCCTCACGAACGTGGAGGAACAAAAGTATCTTAGAGTACATAAATGTTAGTTTTCGTCCAGGAATCCATAACCAAAGTAGAAAAGAATGCCAGAAAGCCAATAAAGATGCAATAGAGCGGTAGAAGGTCGCGGGAAGAAGCATAAATTTGGGGTATCCTCCAAGAGGCCCACCGCGCGGAGAAGGAAGAGACGCAGACGCAGTAAAGGACGGGTTGCAGCGCGTGCTGTGCGAAATGAGACGTAGTATGGTAAACTCTATTTAACCTGACGTCTAATCGCTACAGTATGCGCTGCGACTCTTCCGTTGCTGCGGCTGCGTCTCTTCCTTCTCCGCGCGGTAGGCCTTGGAGGACACCCATAAAATTGTCTCGAACCAATTTTGAAACGAGGGAAAACTAGTAATTCGCTTGTTTCATGGACCTTACTGCGAAGAATTAGTCCAAATAAAAACTGGCGTCCAAAAGGTACACGGGCCTGTTTAGAGGATTTTGAAACGATCACCAACTCTCCTAGAAAATTTGGAACTTCAGACGGATGTGGTGAAGTGGCAGATGGCCTGCATAACACTTGCACGGTTGAAGTTCCAATAGCGGATCCCATCCCATATACCCTACCAAAGTTAGCCAAGCTTCCATCTCTCTAGGGCCGACTGAAGGGTACCGGACTCGTCTGAGGGTATTAATATACTGGCATGTTTCTAAGGTTAATATACTGACACACTCTGTTTCAGAAAACCAGAAGCGCGTCGAGTGCAGACCACATACCACAATTGACGAAGGCCCACGCAAAACCTAAACGTTTTCTGTCAACGAAATGATTAAAGAGCTGCACTTCTTCTCTGCTAGTTGCCACTAATTAAACTGTCATTTACAAACCATCAGTTATCACTATTTAGTGACCAGATTTCTGAGACCTTTGTCATTTTTGGTGGGTCATCTGCACTCAGCAGCTTCTGTTTTTTTGAAACACGGTTGCATTGGCTGGACACAGTCATTCTATAGGATATTGCACTCAAGTGCCATTAAATTTTGGATGTAACACGGATGCACGGCACATCTGAAAAGAAATCGATCAACGAAGAAGGATAAGCTTCTGTCATTCTTTTCATACGCTTTTTGAAATTCGACGAATAAAGCGCCAGCGTCCTTTTTTCAGGGACTCAAAACCACGTTTTGAAGCGCAAATTCAGTTCACCTTTGCGAATTCTCCAAACGGTCCTTTCTTGTCAAATTTCATTTCTTGTAGATCAGGAGAAATTAATCGTTCTGCTAGTCCTTGGGGGGGGGGACATCACAGAAGGGCCGATGGTAACTGACACTAGGATTAAACCTAGAGCAGGGGAGAAACACCAAGGAGAATACATAATGCTCACATCTTCCATACAGGATCTCTGTCCTTGCCCAAGGCTTAGTCCCAAGCATAATACTTGACTAACTCTAATGTCCCCCCTAAGGACATGAGCGCCGTTCTGCTTATTTGTTTCGCATACAAGTTCAAACTTAGGGCTCAGAAGAAGATCACACTCTGGCAAAAGGAACAACGGAAAGGGAAACTTGTGATTCCTGGCTCGAAAAAAAAAAACTAGATACGGCTTGCTACTCCATTGCCTCTGTTCACATTCGCTTCACATACAATTGCGTACAACTCATGAAAAGTCATTCCTTCACAGGAACGAATATGGCTATTAAGTGAAACAGCGAAATTTCCAAATTGTTACTTTCAAAAATTGCACACTGGAGGTGACTACAATAAGACAGATTGCAAAGAAAGGTGCGGTTCCTCAACGCCCACTCAAAGCAACATCCACAGATCGAATTTTTTGGAGTCACAGCTGTTGATAATGAAGTTGGGGATGCCGTATTGACTGAGAATGAAAAAGGAAGCAATGAAAGCCGTCGAAGAAGCCAAAACAAACTGTCCTCAAGACTAGGAAGGAGCGGGGCTAGACGAGTTGTACGAACTTGCCAGCTCCATGGCTCCACTAACCTGCGCGCACTTGAATTAGCCGCTACGTCGTAATCAACGCTGCGATCATGGAATGCACACGAAGTATCTCGTCCAAATGCTAGGATTAGTCGCCAAATGCTGTTTTTGTGAGACCCTTGCGCCATTGTAAGGCCGATTTCAGAATTCGCGATTTGAGCGATTCGCTAGCATCTGCGGTCGCGTCGCGGCCAGTGAATCGCTTTATAGGCTGGTACCGCAACGCGACCGCGGACGCTAGTGAATCGATTCGCAAAGTCTGAGTCGGCCTAACGCACTTTGGAGCCGCGAAAATGGCCCATCTAGGCTACTCTGAATAGATTCCTTGACACGATTTCTGGTGGGGCTATTGCCTTTAAGCAGTACGTCTTCCAACCAAATAAGTGCTGAAGCGATCCAAAGTGTTCGTCGACGTTTTCTGTACATTTTTCCACTTGCAAACTTGGAAATACCAATCAAAAATTCTTTTTGAAGCTTTCTTGAATTTTTAGAAATCAGAATTTCAAAAACACTAGATACATGACATATCAATATTCGAAAGGAATTGGTCAGGTGAGAGAAATTAATGCACGGAACACCGAGAGACTTTCGACCGCCACTGCAGATACAAGTCGGCAGCGGGAATTCTCAACCTTACCGTACCTTTATTCTTCTTTTTTCTCTTACTAGAACTCCCAGACTGGAATCCCGGATTTCTTCAAATTTTCAAAAAGCCGTTGAAAATTTTATTTATCGGCTCTTCTAGCATCTTTTCAAAATTCCTTTCACAGTGACGACCACTCCAATGCGACCCTTCCTTCCCACCAAGCGGGTAAATGTTCAAGGACCTCCGTCGGACGGACGACGAAATTCATCTCGCTTCTGTGAATCCGAGGGGAAAGCTTCACTTCAACATAAAAATATTTCGACGCAGTCTCACTCGGTCGTAAAAATGAATGCTAAAAATGTCGAATGCTCTATTTATTAAACGACCACCCATAAAGATTAAAGGAAATGAGTCTGCAATCTCCGAAATGTGGCCAGGGTGAACAATCCGGAAGAAGTTCCGATTTCAGCCCGTACGACCTCTCTCCCTACTTTTCGTCTCCTTTCCCAGAATACATCTCCTCCCCGCTCATGGCTGATGGTGTCAAGGTATCGTTGAACCTGGTACCACGTGACACATTTACAATGGTCCAACTTGGTAACATGATACTTTGTGGCACACTACATGCCACACAGACATACCTCAGGCAGAACTCCAAAGCTGTGAAAGTGTATTGTGCGTCTAAGAGGGCGGGGAGGAAGACGGTGGGGGGGGAGCAGGGAAGGCTGGAAGTGTATTTATAATTGCTGAAGAGATTACTGCTTCCCACAAGTCGCCATTTGACATCTCTCAAGACTACACTATCCTAAAACATGCAGCCTACGGCTTCACCCTTTTTTTTTCCTGAAAAAGCCGAGCGTGGCATCTACTCTTGTAAAAAAAGTGTCAAAAAGTGGAACGTTGGGCAAGGGCAACGCATTCGAGAACGCGTCAGACATCTCATTTACGGTTATGAATGGGACCCAACCCTAGGGGGAAGGGAAACTCTAGGGTGCAGAGTAAATTTCATTTCCTCGAAGTTCACGCCCCTCTCCTGCGCTTGCTCCTATGGTATGTTCCCGTATCTTGCGATAGCGTCTAGTTTCAAATATGCATCAACAATTTGAGTGAAGTCTTTAGGAGAGCCGAATTTAGAAACTGTCTAGCAAATAAAGAAACACTAGCAACAAGTGCTGCAAGCGTTTTCCTAATTAAATCCCCAGGGGATGGCAGAGTCGCCGCCCACGTACGTAACCCAGTAATCTATTACGCAGGAATCGAAGAGCTGCTGTCCGATTCATCTAGGGAGGTCGAACTACTGACATGTGAAGTAGTTAGGATTCATCACTGTTCAGGGCACATATGGAGCGGAATGTCTCTGCGATTTGGAGAGAAAGTGGAATCATGGCGCATTCCAGTAAGCCCGATCAACTTCGTTCGAACTTCTGTTGAGTGGCTGTTCCAATAAATCCAACAATCTAAGATTTCAAGGCAGCGGAGATAGCAGATCGAACATCCACGAGTGACGACGAGGCTGTTTACGGCAACCCTCAGTAATTAGCTGTGCTCTATGGCGATGGGTAAAAACAAAGGCATGGTAATGACACACACTTTTCAACGTAGAGGAAAAACCTCCCCAGGGGGTTGAACAGCTTATAATCCTACACGTAGGAAAAAAATAGAAAAAAATCCCTCCTTCGCATTTTAAAACATAAAAAAGTGCATTGAGATAAAGTAAAGGCATGATGACGTTCCCAAACATGAAAATGATGGAGCTCTCGGTGTGACTGATCCTCTTTCGGAGCGTGCCACGCCTTTGATTTATAATTATATTCAAATATAAGTGGATATTGATTGCTAACATCATCTATTCAGTGACATCAAGGGACACCTAATTTTAGTCAGCATTTTTTTACTCTTATATTCGTATCTGGAGGTATTAATGGTGAGTGGGAAGTGGTACTGCTATCACGCACGGTCCAGCAATCATGGATCGAACCCTGTCCAGGCCAACCTAGCCTTCTATCCCTTGTTTCGCTCAATTGGTACCATACTTGTCAAGGAGGATAAAACACTGACATGCACATCGGTTGCCCCCCTCCTGCGCTCACGCCACTGAAATGTGATGCGCACTCATGAAGAGGACTGCTGAATACCTGATATATTTCAACTTTTATCCTTTTTTCTGCCAAATTGAATCAGCTGAATTTGAGCGCCTAGATTGTTTTGATTCAATCTCGAAAACGGTCCTAACTCTGTGTGCAGCTCCGATTACCACACTGCACCTATGCTCAATTCATAAACACTTCAGTAAAGGAACTGGCTACTGGACAGGTGGGTTTATTAGAAAACTCTCTACCACCCTGGGGTAGGGGGAGAACGGTTTTAGCACATCAATGGAATAGTCCCAGTCAAATGTTGAGGTTTTGTAAAAATCAGCAGACACTAACGTGAATAAATCACGGACTCGCTGTACCTATTGCTTGTCTTTAGGTCCGTACTCTATTGAAGGATGATGAAGCTCGCGTTGAAAAAAAACAGAGAAAATAGAATTGAAATTCTATAGGGAAATTTCAAGTTCATGCTACACAGAAAGTATTCAAATTTTGTAAATATATTATTGTCGGGGTCAAAAATTACGTCAATTAGTTCTTATTCCGCACGTGCCCTCATCAAAAAACCTGCTTCATTTCAATGAAACACAAAAAAAAGAAATCTTGAGTTCTAGAAAGTTCTGAAATGTCTAGAGTTGGGGAGAATCAAAAAACAAAGAGTTACTTTGTGAGCAACTTGCATCGTGTCAGCATTGCTTCAATCAGGCGAAATAATGCGCAAAACGGTTATTTTTCACCGCAATGTGCTCATGTCCAGAATTGTTCTTCGCAGAACGATTTTATGCCACGCCTCCAGATAAGAAAGTTGTGGACCTTGAAAGATTTTCGAGTGAAGCTTTTCTACACTTATGTATGAGCATTGTATTTTGACAAGAAAACCATTTTTAAGTTCTTCAGTGCAAACAAATGAAAGGCTTATCAGAGAAAGGTAAACATTACATTTCTTAAAATGATCTATTAGAAATATCGGACAGCAGAGGAAATAGAGCTCGTGAAACTCATGGAGCGAACGAGATTCTGAGAAAACTTGGCCATGAAAAGTTCTATCTCACTCTGCGTTGAGGTTATAATGAAACAGCAGTTCTGAAGTGAATTATGGTCAGATGATCGAACAAAAATTGATGACGGCTAGCCGCAAACCCGCATTTTCCTAGTTTCATACACTTATTGCAATTCAAGATTCTTGAAAGCAGGCAATAGGGAAGAGTGATGAGCAGAACTAAAAGGAGATCCGTGAGTGCCTTCTGGAGACTGAGAACGCACTACGGGGCACATTCCAGCGAAGGAGGCAGAAGAGAAAGTGAACGGAAAGGGGTTGTCGTGAGAAATGCACAACTGCCATTTGGCTTTTCAAAGAGCTTACCCGCCTTAAAAGTTGCTGAGGTACTAATTGCAGGAATTATTAAAAATTATGGGAAATTTTCCCGTGGTTGAGAACGATTCTCTGAAGCGTTCACAGCTTTTAGAAGGCACTGAATTTGCTTTCTGCATGATTTGTGTTGACGCATTCTCTGGGGAAACACAAAGTTCTTCTTGGACCGACGGAAGCTTGTCAAAATCAGATGCGATGCGAGAGTTGGCGGCCCACACAACACGTCTAACTCAATTTCGGCCTATGGACGTGATAACAGCCTTTTCGAGTTTGGGCCATTTCCTCGCAGGGTAAACAGGAGACGATGAGGGCATGATGGGGGAACAGCCGCAGCCAATGGGTTAGAAAACCTGTCCGTGTAGTACTAGTACGGCACATTGCATTATGAGAGCTATAACTGAATCATAAAGGTATCATGAAATGGGACCCTCACAAAAATTGAGTCTAGGAGAAAATCAAAAGAGTTGTGGCAATGGGGCTGGCTGTCGATGAAGCAATGAAAACAGATATTGGAGATAGAAATAGCCCGAGGCTGTAACATCCGAAAACGGCCGTGTTATAGACGTCGTGGCGGCTGAGCTCAAGGGAGGGGGAGGTTCGTTGCCTCAGGGGAAGCGACGGAGAGGCGGCAGTGATGACGCTCGTTGATATTCGCTGATCATCGTTTTGCGAAAAAGACAAGGAAATCATTCCCTTGAGTAACATAATTTCAAAGATATGCGAGATGCGAAATGGCAAGGAAGTCCATTGCAAAGTCCAAATGCCGAGCCGTTTCTCTGCTCATAAATAAATGGGGAGGGGACCTGATTCTTCGAACAATAGCATATGAAATAACGATTCGGGGTATATTGTGAAGCTCTGCAATCCTGAATTCCCTTTTCAACTGTTCAAGGAAGAGGATAGATGAATGAGGCTGTATTCACGAAGAACTGAAAGAGCCTGTTTACCAAGAAGAACTCAACTTTTCCCAGTTACCACATGGGCGCTATTGCGGGCAAAACACTTGACCTAGCCGGAAATCAAACCCAGATCGCCTTATCTATCGAACCCCAACGCTCCTATTGGCGTAAAAAATTAACCTTTTTCAAATTAGGAGACATCCCAGCTAAACCGGAGAGAAAAGAAGCAGGCTTCCCAGACTGTGCATGAAGCAACAACCCCAGAGCGAATTGTTGCGGCAAAAGCGGTCGATAACGGAAATTTGGACGACGAAAGGTGAAAACGAAAAAAAAACAAAGGGAAGCGAAGGTAAGCAAACCAGCTCGCTCGACTTCTTTACTGGGGCCGTATCTGAATGTTGGGAAAGGGGATGTGATCTGCGAGGTCGGCGGACTGCTTGAACTTGGTCGGCACGATAGCAGAATGGTGACCTCAGTGGTGCAGCTACGTCAGCACTCCACCAAAACGGTCGGTTTGCTTACCTCAGGACTAAGCCTCGGAGAGAGGACGAACCTGCGTTCTCTCTCCGGTCTGTTCTCTCTCCAAGGCTTAGTCCTGAGGTTTGATTCAAATTGACGCGGTTGAAGGACCGAGTTGAAGTAGTAAGTCGACCGTCGGACGCCCCATGTCCTCCCCAACATTCAGCATACGGCCCCAGCGGAAACGCCAAACGGGCTGGTTTGCTTACCTTCAGGAAAACGCGACGTGCAGCATTTATACCATTGTGGCCACAGTTCACACGCGATGGCGCTAGGACCACGCTGCCAGTCACGCAAACGCGCAAGGACCACGCGGCCTGTCACACGATTCGACGGCAAGCTAGTGGGCGGACGGCGCGAAAAGGAGGAGGTCATTAGTTGACACCCTTCCGAATCCCTCATAGAGGTTTTTGAAACTTCATGTGTTCTCGATAAGGGCTCACTGATCTTGTCATTCCATTGGTAACCAAAATTTGCACGCAGCTGAAACTGATGCTCTAGGAATACTTCCACGCAATTATTAGCCAAAGTATGCTAGAACTACCAATACATGGTTTTATCTGTTGAAGGCAGCAATTACGATATTTTCAAGAAGGCTTTGAAATGGCCGTGGGGTGCTCAGTAGTACGCAGGTTGCTAAAGAAAGGAGGGAAATATGTCAATAAAATGCAAAAGAAGACTTCTTTTTTGGCAATTGGTTTTCACATGTGAACGGGTAACAGCTCAGAAAACTGGCGTACAAGGAGTTCATCTCATTGCGTTTGATGGCACCATGCCAAATCGTGCACCAGAGTTGCTTCAGTTGTACCGCTTCTTGCAACGCCGCTCGTCCAAATCATTCAAATCACTAACTAGACTAGTGAGCGGACACTTTTTGGGAGCGGAGTGCTTTCGAAGTCCTGCTCAGCAACCATCGCACCTGTCGACGTAAAAGTGCTACAACTAGCTTCCCTGTCACCAAAGACACTGCTTCATGTGGTGAGTAGCTTTCCCGATGTGCTCCCTGTTTATCGTGATCGCTGCCTTTAAGTGTCACAGTTCTACAGGGGGGGGCAAAAAAAGAGTCACTTTCACCCATGTTCGAAGCAAAATAAATTGCCCCTTTCTAAAATCATCCACAAGAGCCTAACTGCATATTGAAGAGCACTTTCTATTCCATCAAAAAAAATTACATAGGGTTCCTCTACACCGACGACATCAGAAGATTTTCCCACGGAAACATGTCGCACGGTACGATCTCAACGAGGTCGTCGAGAAACCATACACCATTACGACCACTCCGAGACGCCAGTCAAAAGCTGTCTTGTATAGTCACAGCTGCTGTCTCCGATAAACTATTCACCACTTATCCGATTGAAGAAAATACGTAGCAGCTCTAGAATGGAGCGATTATTGTAGGCCTCTTTGAGCTCAACGGGGATGACCATTGATCTCATATTCTGGAGACGGTGAAGGCAGTGAAGGAGGGCCTGCTTCTGCTCATGGGGGACATCTATGGAATATGTCGACGCAAAACTACGAATTATAGCGGCAGTCTTTGTTACAAAAATTTGATGATGTGCGTCATGGGCAAAGTGACTCTTTTTTTGCCCCCCCCCCCCTATATACGAGTAAGTTAGCACTAGAATGCTGGGCTATGTGCGAAACTCCTCACCCCAGCCGAATTCAAATAGCACGATGAAATTTCGAGGTCCGGGTACGGCACCGATTACTGAACCAAATTTTTCAATCGTTGTTAAATATTTTGCACGCGAACTCCTGCTGTGGTTTGCTGATTTCGCCAAGATATTGGCAAGAAAAGTCCGGCTGAAATAAAGAACTTACTCAATATACTTCACTTCCAATTTGGAGAAAATCTTCGTAACGGTAAGAAAAGAACCAGCCGCAGTAGCCATTGATTACTCAGAAAACCCAAATGAATGAAAATGCACATTTCTAGAGCGTCTTTTTCTGTTCGAGATTTTTTTTAAGACATTTCGGGCCTTTTGGCCATCTGGTAGGTACCATAAAGGTCGCATTCTCAGGGGCTCTCTTTCAGTTCGAGAATTCCTAAGACTTTTGGGACCTCTTGGCTGTTTGATAGGTAAACCAGTTCGGACTATTGCTCTCCACTAATTATTGCATGGATGTGAAGCACAGTCACAGGGCTTCACAATTCCAAAGGGAAGTCAAGGGCGTGGCGCACTCTACAATGACCTACGGCTGGCGCTTCGCACCTTCCACTTTGACAAACAGAGGATAGTGACTGCATTCGTCAAACTGTTGAGATAGCGCCATGCATTTAAACATTAAAAGAACCATAGCAACACTGCAACGAGTATCTAACCCATTCTGTGGGATTCAGCCGATCACTCATTTCTATGGCCGACGCTGCGCCTTGAATTTGTGCCTGTCAATCTCACTTAAGTTTGAAGAGCTCGACTGCTATTTGGCAATTTGGTGGCAAAGTTGCGGTCAAGAGGGACAACAGCATTCCTTCAGCAGTGTCGGAGCTCCTGGTTTCAATATATCGAATCACACTCACAGAGAAAGTACGGAACTTTCGATCAGGAAATGGGAAAGATAAAAGTGCGATAACGTGAAAAAATAAAAAAAATATGGTGAAAGTAAAAAAAATTTTGTGGAATAATGAGCAGGCAATGGGATATGCCTCAAGGTCATTGGTAACCAATAGCACAAGTCGCTTTAGAGACAACGACTGCTCGAGCCCATCTAATATACGTGAGTGCTGGAATAATGCGCTACAATATGAACGTATTGAAGTAATTTTATGAGTAATTCTGTTTGATGACGTTAATGTTAGGTCGTGAAGAAAGTTCTTGCGTTTTTCAACCTTAAAATTCAAATTCATGTATCTCGGCTCATACAGGGCTTTTTTGATTAGAATAAAAACTGTTAGAATCATTAATCCTCTTGCAATGAGGAGTGGGTCATGTTTGGCCGATACCTCACAATACTGGAATTCTGCAGACGATTAATTCGACGAAGGTCATTTCGGCATCATGTTTGATTTTGAATCATGACTCGTTGAGGGAGCTATCCAGGTAATCGGGAAAGTGACACGTAATAGGCAAAAAGTCTAGCGAGGTGGAAGGTAGCAGGTCTAGTTCGTAGCCTAGCTGGTTCATCTTGTGCAGGGTTGGTTGTGCGATGTGCATCCGAGCCACCTGAAAGAGATGAGTCTGCTCTTGTGTAGTCAGGGATACCGGGCGAATGTGCTAGAGTTCTAGCATTACTTTGACACACTGTTAAGAACATTTCCTCACACTAACACTTCCACCTGGTTTAGAAGACCTAGACCTGCCGCTGACCTCATGAAAGTCACCTCAACTTCCCTTCAGTAGAGTTTCAATTTGGCAAAGTTTTTCAGAGCCTATTCGCGGTGGACCCATTCAGCAATGGCTCTGTGCTATAGCAAAGGATCTGCTCCTTTCATATGTTGCAAGCGAGGAGACACGCAGGTCCCTTTCATTGCATAAAACAAGTTTTAAAATAGGGAACGACCCCTCAAAATGGTGGGTTGTCGCAGCACGCCCTATTTGAAGTTTTTGGACTTTCCATCTCTTCCCATATAACAACAAACCACAATCTAAGTACGATGAGTATGGGAGGTACCTTCTCAATGATCTGTGCAAGCGCTCATCAACCAGAGCTTTCGGTCGCTCGTTGGACTTGTCCAACATCCGACCACCAACATCACCTCCTTCAAGGTCCTCGCTATCGTTGCAAAGACTTTTTGGACAACTACTTCAGGGTATAATCATTGCAACTCTCAACCAGAAGCATCTTCATTATCTTGACCTGCTTCCGCTTCTTTCAAGTCTGTTTTGAGCTGGAAAGGGGAAACCATGCAAACGTGTCTCGCGAGCATACCGTATTCAAAGCTCTCAAAAACTTGGAAGATATTGGTATAAACAAAGCTGATTACACCGTTAGATAGAGCAAGAAGAATTCTTCAAAATGTCATATGTCGCGGTGGCAGATTGCTCGAAGTTAGAAAAAAATAAAGCCTTCAAAACTGGGACAGCAAAAAACGCAAGAACTTTCTTCACGACCTAATACTTAGCAGTACATTGCGCGAGAAAGACTCAAAGCTGGGGCGTAATGAAGAACATGACGGTTTGGCAATGACAATCCAGGCAACCGAAGATTTTGAGGCTGTGAATATTGCATCAAGAATGCAATATGTTATACATAGTAACCCTAGAGCAATGCGAGCGAAAGTTTGGGCCTACAACAGGTTCAGCTCCTTGGGCATGTACTCCCAATTCTGAGACATTTTCACTATGAGGAAGGAAATGTCTCCAGTTAATACCGTATACTGGCCCTCCTGGTCGTTGGAAAGTTGCATTTGGGGCCGGAGCGTCGATAGCTGATGGAGTTCTATGCATGCTTGCGAGTAGTGGCTATGGCGAAGTGTCTGCATCACGCTGATCCCTCAGCACTTTCTTTTGTTTCTCTCCTTCTCGCCCAGTATCGCTTTATCTTAACCTCGACTATGCACCTCATAGGATTTGTGGTTCAGCTTCAGGTTTTCAGAAGGTTTCTTGTAGCTCTTATTCGCTGGTGGTCTACATAGTGCTTCTGTTTTCAAATATCACATGTTTTGATCAGAGAAATTATGCTTGGAAATAAATAGGGGTTGCTCAGTAGAACGGTCGGCGCTCAAGGGGGAGGGGAGGGATGGAAGGTCTACGTTGGTAATGCCACCACAATTTCCTGTAGCCGTAGGTGAGCGATAGCCGAGAACAAAAAAGCTAAGCTTCCGAGGAAAAATTCACAATTTACTGAAGATTTCGTAAATTAAAAAGAATGACGCAATTTCTCCTAATAGAAAACGGGGTGCATCTTAAAAAATCATCAGCAAGCTCTTTTACAGGGGTAAAGACGGTGGAGCGCAGAAATCCTTCTACAAGCACTTCGAGAGAATGACCAGAGGATTCGAGGGAACGCTGGGGAAGGTACTGCAACCTCAAGGAAAACAACAAACCTTGTTGAATAGTAACATTGGTGACTAATCTTAAGAAATTCCGATTAGGGGTGGGACCACTTCGACGAAGACTCGTGATCTCTGACAATATCTCTAATGAGCTGCAGCATCATGACGCCCAACATCATCCATTATTGAGCAACTCTATTATCTGCCTCGTATTAATATCACGCGGCAGGGCAAAAAGGCTTCGCGCGGCTATGGATACATTTTCAAGCCAATGAAGCATTTTTGATAGGTTTTCAGAAGATTCAGTTGGTAAATGGTTCAGAAAGAGTGAAGGAAGGCGCGAAGCGTTGTAGTTGCTCTCTAGTACGCAGAGCAATGTGAAAAGGATAAAAAGAATGGAAAGTAGTGGAAATGCCGTAGACTTCAATAAATCTCTTTTCGGCGGGGTGCGACCTTGAAAGAATGAGGGAACAAGAGTCAATCGTCCGCTGTTTCAATTCAAAATTCAGAAAAAACAGACGATCCCCTTTCTTAGAAGAGTCTCAATATGTAGCACTCTTCATCACCATCAGATGTCAGTCTTTGCGAATCGCGCGATCCGCGAGCGTCCGCGGTCGCGTCGCGGTCAGCGAATCGCTCCATCGGCTGGTACCACAACACGAACGCGGACGCAACCGAATCGCTAGTGACAAATCGCAAAGTCTGACACCTGCCTTAAAGGTGCCTCCCCCCACAACGACCTGCCTGCCCCACCACCACTGTCATCAGCATGGCTGCTCTTTTACTATAGGACTCGGGACCCGTTTTTGGTCATTTTACACTATGGATGTGGGCGAATTCTCCGCCAACGGGAGACTTCACCCTTTCTCTGCGCTCTCTCATCTCCAAGCCTGTTTCTTCACCTAGGCGCAGTGTCGTAGCACTAATTCAATGCCAGGGAATTCGAGTATTTTCAGCGTTTGCAGAATTCGCATGGGTTTTTCTTCACTACCGGTCCCTTTAGCCAATCTGTTTTGAAGTTCGCAAACGGATACAGGACAATATAGTGGTACGATCAAGAGTTTTCCACCTGCAAATGCATATCCAGCGGTTTTTGTATTCTTTGCGGTTTAATCTGTTTTTGAAGGGCCTTTGCGCTGGAAACTGTGAATTCCAGCTTTTCTTATAAGGGACGTCTTTCAGGACATGGAGCGCTTTTCCAAAATGATTTCCTGCACTTTGTAGCGACTCATGCGAGGAACTTAAAATTTGGTCTGTTTTTTCTGAACGCTTCCAGGAAGTTCAAAAAGTAAAGAAGAGATGTCCAAAGTTCGATCCTCCGTGAAGATCTCCGTGAAGACCCTAATTTTTGCAATTTATGTTGGCGCCTCCAAATTGTGTTCAGTTGGCACCAGCATCGATTAACACCTCATATTTGTGATTTGGCGACAATTTGGAGGTTGCAACATAGATTGCAAAATTTTATCACCACTGGGGACTGAACTTTGGACCATTTCCACCACTGTTTTGAGGTTCAGGAAAAATTGGCCATAGTTTTATGTCCCTCGCCTGAACCTTTACAAGATGCAAGAAACCATGTGAGAAAGCGCCTCATGACCTGAAAGACCCTCCTTGTTAGATTCCTAGAGCAGCATGTTGTTGGACTTGCAAAATCCAAAAAAAAATTTAGACTTCTTTTCCTTCTTTCTTCGTCGGGCAAGCAGTTTTTGGTTGGACTTGCCGCTAGTTATTTGAATTCAAATTCAAAATTACTGCCAGCAAGCTCAATCTAAAGCTGCTTGTATTTTCAACATCCTATACCTGCTTTTTATCACATTTTTTAAGCCAATAATAATAATTACAAGCTATAATCTATGTACTTTAGGCCTGAAGAAGGTGGTATACCCCGAAATATCCTGGAAGTTTCCAAAGGGATTCTTCTTGTTTTTCTGGCTTCTTTTTCAAAAAATGTGGACTTTTATGATTTTTCAGAATTCTTTCGGAATAAAACTTTTGGTGCCTCCCTGTGTTACACAAATTTTACCGCATTATTAAAATTTAGCCCAAGAAATGTACTCGAAGGTCACGGAAACAGTTACGAGACACAGTTACGGCATGCAGTCCAAGGTCCGGATTCAGAGCTCTCCTTCCTAGCGCTGCTAGCACGCACAATGGGGCCCTAAGCATGTTATCCACTGCTCTGGTCACATTCATGAATTCAGTGAGAATGGAGAAAATTACGGTCTGTTGACGCTATTCGGATGTTTTTCAGTGTTGCAGTGCCGTGAGTCTAGCAGGATGTGGCCTGTTGCTTCTGGCTAAACAAACCGTTTAACGCCAAACGACGAGGAAAAGCTCATTTTTGCAGTTGCGTTGAACAAACACAATCTGGGCAGTAATTACGCATGCCTTCAAAGCTCGTAAACTCCTCAACGATCAAAGTGAGCTGTGGATGGTGCTTAAGGGAACATTCCCCTGAATGTGATTATCGGGAGTAAAAATGTAAAAAGTGCAGCGAAATGGCAAGCCGGCGAAGGAAAGCAAAATAGTGACGAAAACACTGAAACATTAGCCTTATCTGAGCGGGTGACATTTCTATGGAGCAGACAAACCGAGATCGGAAAGAGAAGAAAGGTTTGTACACGAAAGAGAATATGGAGGACAAGCGAGACGCAGACACAAATGTATCCGCTGTGGATGTTGGACTTGTGTAGATGGAGGAGATGCGCCTAATTGAAAGTGATAAGGCTTAATCCGCTTGTCACGCGTTTTTTAGGTGACATTGACACATACCCAATATTACGGACCTTTATTCACGGGATAGGGGTGTTTCTGCAAAATGAGCCTTTCGAGGTTGAATCAACGTATTGACAACTGTTGTTGTGTGTGTATGTTTCTGTAATTTTTTATCAATAGTCATCACTCTATCAATAATTCCATTACTTTTAAGTAAGATATTGTTTTGCGTGGGCGGTTATGTACGTGTTTGGGCAGTTCCAAAGACTAACACTGCAAAATAAGTCGAGTAAATGGTTTTCCCCCGATGCGCGAAAGCCTGCCTTTTGTGGTTTGCGCTGTCGCCCGTTCCCGGAAAATTCTTGCATTTTTCCTAGCATGAATGTGTCAGTGCAAGAAGATTCAGGTTACGAAGGAAAGCGAACTTGCGAGAAACCACACCCTGTGGACGGTCGAGGGTAGATTGGGCGGAAACAAGGGAACAAAGGAGGTGTGCATCGGGGCGGAAGCATTGTGAGAATCGGCTCAGAGCGTACGAATTCGGAGAGAAGCGACAAACCGAGGTGTGGGATGTAGTAGGGAAGAGAAATGTTACTGGCATAGGTGAGGAAAGACTAAAACAGTACCTAGTCAAGGATCTTTGAGAACCAAGCGGAATCGTTCCCGTCGCCTACTTTGTGATAGATGTACGGCGGGGATTTGAACGCGTAACAGTAATCCGGGTTTCCGAGTTGTTTATGAGAACAAACACTTTCTGTTGTTTCCATCTTATCGGGTTGACATACTACTTGAACTCCGGCCTTGAAAGTGCCTTAGTCCACGCTCTCGCCTGCGCTCTCTCACATTGGGCGGCTCATTAAAGACAAGCTCCGCGTTTAGCCTTACTGAAGTAGTCCCTACCCTAGATAGACGTGCGTGGTCCGCTTCTGCAGAGGTAGCGCCACCTTCGCGTATTGAAACGCGACACTGAGGCGCTAGGTGCTAAGGACTTCTAACAGGCTCCATCAAACCTAACACGGTCCGCCCACTCTTCGATTTCTTGTCTGCGTCGCCGCGTTGATCTGGTGTGCTCTCTCTACTCGCCCTTCTCTTGCGCTCTCCGCGACTCACAGTATCTCTCATCTCCCCGTCTGCGTCTTGGACTTCTCCACAGCGTAGAGCAAGTAAGCTCGCATTTCCTGTGTGTTTCACGACTTTCTTTCCTTTTTTTCTGTACTCGCAGTTCACCTCTCATCCCTACTTTCATATTTGGCGGATTTACCACATAAATTGATCCTGAATTTTGCCTTTAACCATTGTGATTCACACACTCAAACTTTTGCCTCAGTGTAGTTGGCTCACCCACCTAGGAGTTCCTCCATACACAAGGCTTAGCTTTAGGACTTCCACCTGGCTCCTTGCGATTTGGAGTCGCGCCGGGTGCCGTTCCGTAACCGTCTGCACCTTCCGCCATTCGCGGCAGCACCACTGAAGGAAGTTCAAGTAGTCCGTAAACCCTCTTATCGTGAATGCAGGGACTTATATCAGTGATTTCCTAGCGAGGTAAAATCATCATTTTTTCGCAGACGATTCCTTCGAGAGAGCGTTTTCGGGGAAGGTGCCATACCGGCGCTGGCGCAAATGCGACAAATTCACTTTGGAGTTGATGTGAAGTCAGCAGCCGAGAACGGGACGACAACGAATTTCAAACAACGGAAATTTGGTTAGATTGTTTGGGAGCACGTGAGAAAATTATGGCTGAATCAGCTCGACCTCACGAAAATATGAACATCTGATTTAAGTTCGCTATTTCTGACGGCGGGTGGTGGAAATCAAGAACTCCTTGAAAGTCACCATGCACGGCATAATAAGCCATATCCAAAACTTTGGTTCAGAGAACAACCGGTGCGATAGTTTGCATCACCGACTTCCCCAACGGAAACCGAAGAGCATCTACCCTGGTGTGCAAAACCTAATGACGAATGTAACTTTTAGTTTACGTATTACTGCAGAGTAAAAAAAAACTATGGAAGCCTTCAAAGAGTACAACTTAGACAGCGAGTTTCCGTAGAGGTCTTTTGAGATTTTGAAGAGAACCTTCGTGGGGAAGGATGGGCGGTCGCGGAACGAAGGAATCTTTTTCTCTTTATGCATAAATTTATGAAAAACACAAAATGGGCGCAATTGAAGCATTTGGGTAGGGAGGGGAGGAGGTGGGGAAACCATGGCAGATTTCGGAAACTTCACAACGGTTGACTCTGACTCTTCGGAGTCAGCATTAGAAGACGAATACACCATTGTACGCCTTTTTCGAAATGACGCCGGGCCTGCATTATGTACAACCTTTCCAAGGTGAATGAGTTCAGCTGAATTTGCTCATGGACGTATTTCGCAAACAAAAACAAGTGGCGCTCCTAAATTAGAAATCCCCAGAGGTTTGCATCTCCAATGCAGTTTCAGTATCAGTGGAAAGGGATTGGAAAGGCTCTTGGAAAGCGCTGGAACTGAGTTCTTCAAGGTTTACTTTTTACTACTCCTCACCTAACGTAATTAGTGGAGGAGATTTCGGCTTTACTGGCTTTACTATGGCATCACATACCTTATCTGAAAGTCCTATTCGGTTTTCATACTTCAAAAGGCGAACGAAAAACAAAGTAGTCAAATGATGCAATTTTTGCTATCGAGGCAGTTTTTCAGTATCCATAGTTTTACCCATTATCCAGCATTCTTGTGACTACACACAGTACTTCAAAGTTTTTTCAAACTCCGAAATATTCCTGCTGCGCTACCTCTTTCTGGAAACATGGTATTCGCAGGAGACTTGGATCAGAGCAACCACACCATTGAAAAAGGTGAATTCCTCTAACAGATACTACGATAGGTTCTAGAGGAGTTTTCAGGGGACAGGACCTTTGGAAGGAGACGTGAAGGTGCTTCATTGTATGCCAGTGGCGAAAAAAGCAGAGAAATCCGTCGAGAAAACGCGAAAAAGGGTTACCTTGTATCGTCTTGACGAATTTGCTCAACGGCGGGTAACGGCTATGGTAAGACGGTGAGGGCATGGACGAGTTCACCGCAATGCTTCAGTGGCGACATGTCAAACCATGCTCCAGTCAATTTGCCTTTAGAATCACTGCAACACCACAGCTCGTTCAAATCACCAACCGGAGTAGTAGGTGGATCGCTTTGGGGCCAGATCTTCCGAAGTCCTGCTCAGCAACCAGCGATGAAAGCGCCCCACCTCGCTTCTCTGGCAACCGAGTAACTGCTTCGTGTGCAGCACATCCTTCCCTGATGCGCTCTCTATCCTAAACGCTTTCTCTAATGGGAACGGAAACGGAGAAAAACGCTGATGACGGGAAGTTCAAATCTTTCCCTGGTCGGATACCCTCCAGCTATGGTAGCCGAATAAGGGTAGTTGGGGTCCCTCACAGAGAGGTTAGAAAGCATTCACCGTGGGATCTTGTAGATAAGAACTGTCTGTGCTACTTTGCTCACAGCTACTTCGGAATGAAGTTGGAGTCAAGAATAAAGTTACGAGTAGGGTATTTTGTTGTTCTTCGCTGTTGTTTAATGTTCCAAGGAAAGTACAATATGAAGGCTAGAAATCAATCCAGTAACAGAAAAACGCGCGACTCTCCCCGTCAGTCGGTATTTTGAGATCTTCTTTTACCTTGATGGCATTTTTTACCAACTGAAACTGATCTAGTCATCTAGTTTCATTCCTATTTGACTTTGGACGTGTCATTTTGTTCAGAAGAAAATTAATGTATCAGTGCTGTTGCGTGTACATCTTGGTGTGTGGAACTGCAACCGTGTTACTGTTTTCACTACTTCACTAAAAGTCACCGATCACGATATTGACAATGGCCGCGCTGTCTACTGCATAAAATGGATATAGTGCTGGTAAATGTGACCCTGGCACGAAGCCGCGGGGAAAGAGGCTCAAAACAATGAAGAAGCGGCCCATTCTATTTATAAGGGGCGCTTCCGTAGGGAAACGATGAAGGTAAGGTTCTCTTCTAAACCCATCCTCATGGGTATAATTTCCGCGGGCTTAGCACACAGAAGTATTTGGACTGATGTTTGGAATTATGAGTTAACATGTAGTTTTTATTTGCTGAGATTGTTCATAAAATAACCGAGCACGATTTATCCAAATATGTTGTTCTGGGGACCCACTTGAGAACTGTCTTGCGAGTACTCCTGCACACCCAGGCTACTGCGGGAGAGTTAGTGAAGATTTTGCGTCGAACTCATAAATGTTCTTGGAATCACTCCTTTGATTCTCAATTTATTATTGGGAGGTTCACCATCTCCTTATGAAAAATAGTAGATACGCTATTTTCAATGATTTACATAGAGGTGCCTCATCTCATTGCATTTGACTGAAAAAGTGAAGCATCAACACTGCTTCACATCCCTTGTCGAGAATGTTGGTGGAGCAAACCCTCGCTTACTCATTCCATTTACTGAAAGAGAACCAGAAACGGTATTTTGTTGACCAGCGCTTTGCTTTCTATAGAAAGTAGAAAAACGACTTCTTGACCCATTTCCGCAAAACAGGAAGAAGAGCACAGATTGGAGGATCTTCAGGACTCCATCCGCAACTTCACACAAATGTACACCCCCGAAACAGAACCTCAAGTCTAGTGATGGAAGTACATTAATAAAGGTGGATGTGTGTTGTCAGCAGGGTCAACCCTACGTTGTTATTAGTAACAACGGGGGGGTCGTACCTGGTTGGGTTTGGAGGAGGGAGCGTATCCGCTTCAGTTCTTCAGTTGCAGGAAATTGCATGCGAGTTTGAGGTGGAACGGGTGGGTGAGTCGAAGGCGCGCCCCCCCCTAGGCAGTGATGCAATGGAAATATAGGTAAGTTCAGGTAAAAACTTAAGTAAAATAGGTAAAAATTGGTAAGAAATGGCAAAAATATTGCGGTTTCAAAGCTGGTATACCCCCCCCCCGCTCGATGGCATTTTTGGAGGAAAATGGGGGTGGAGTTTTGGGTTGGGGTAGTAGGAAGAGATGGCGGTCGAGCTGTGGAAAAGGGGGGTTGTATCAAATCTACCTTGAAGGAGGGGGGTAGTGAAAATTTTTCGAAAAGAAACAACGATGGGTCCGACCCTGCTTGAGAACATATTTGACACGATGCTCTCTCACGCCACTGCCCGCACACCCGAAGACGATACAATGTTTAGTTTTTTTCAGCTTTCTTGCTCCATAATATTTGCTCGACTATCAAGTATTATGATTTGTAGCGATTTTAGACATTTCCAATAGTAGGTCATTTGGTTCCGGCTATTCATAACCACATTACCAATGTTAAATTCCACTTAAAGGCAGAATTCACGATGAAAACTCAACCCATTCCAAATTACTGT
>KZ345132.1:243697-258198 GCA_002352805.1 Teladorsagia circumcincta
AAGGCGCGTGGGAAAAAAATTTGCCGTTTCAGCACGTGTATAAGCCCCCCTAGCCAGTGATGCAGTGGAAATATAGGTAAGCTAAGGTAAAGTTCAGAAAGTTCAGGTAAAACTCAGGTAATATTGGTGAAAAAAAAATGGCGAAAATTTTGCGGTTTCAAGGCTGGTATACCCCCCCCCGCTCGACGGCATTTTTGGAGGAAAATGTGGGTGGAGTGAGTGGAGTTTTGGGTTGGGTTGGGGTAGTAGGAAGAGATAATGGTCTAGCTGTGGAAAAGGGGGGTCGTATCAAATCTACCTTGGAGGAGGGAGGTCGTAAAAATTTTTCGAAAAGTAACAACGATAGGACCGACCGTGGTTGCCAGGCATGAGCCGCGCAACTCACATCCTGACCATGACAGAAATGGCTGTTATGGGAACCTTCCACTGTTCTTTTTCCCACCTGCCGCGGTCACGGCACATATGGACGTAAATGTGGGAGTGCTTTGTGCTAAGTAAGTGCTTCTCTACATGCTGAAGGCTCACCTACGGCCGAACGAAAGGGCAAATGTGTTCGTGCTGTTGTTGCAACATCTTCTCGTCTCTTTGGCTTGGTCCCCTCCCGTTTTTTGACTGACTACGCTGATTTCCTTAGGAAGTGATAGAAAACCGGTGACTGCGGTAGATAGAGGTGATCGTGGTAAGGAGAATTTCTACCGTTTTCATACAAAATTCGAAATTCTAGCTAGGATTGGCTAAAGTTTATCTCAATCCCACATGCCAATCAATCGTTCATGTTAATCAAAGTGTGACAAGCACAACCACTAAATTCATGTCATTGTCTTGGGGTAAGAACATAATCCAGCTAATAAAACAGACAAATTCTGTAATTCAGTATTATTCTCAAATAAATGATTCAATATTTAGTTCACGAGTATTACATTTTCTCCTACAAAAAGTATAACGTCTGAATACTTATCGTCAGTTTATTGAGTTTGAGCAGAGGAAAAAGCGACAGCTGTTGTTTGACTTCTTTCACATGCTTTACATTCCACACATTTACCTGAAGCAGCAGTGCAGGAATGCCGATATAGCTCAGCAGTAGCTCAACTGTAAAAATCTTCCGGTTCTATGGCATCACTGAAGCGAATTGAAATGCCGCGGCTGTTCCATTTATGGAATTAGAATGAAACTCAAACACTAAGAAGTCAATCAACACAGGCTGTGTTAATCTAATGGATAGTCTTCCATGAGGTATTAAATCTGATCGCTAAGTTCAGAAGGATAATGGATGAAGCATGCGGCATGGATCAATCCCTTTCTGTGATTCGTCACGAATCTACATAACGTGTTTGCTACTCAAAGGAAGCGATTACGGTAAGGAAGGGCCGCATCACGGGAGGATATGCACCACACGAAGCAGTTTTTTTGGTTGGCTAAGAAGCGAATTATGGAGCTTTCACGACGGAAGGTGCCCTGGTCGCTGAGCAGGGCCTCCGAAGCACTCTACCCCGAAAGCGTTACGCCCACTAGTTCTGTTGGTGACTTGGACGAGCTGTTTGCTGCTGGCTTTTCATGTTGGAGGACCACTTACATTTAGCGGCTGTATCTTCCAAGTTTCCTAGGTAATGCCTTATCAATCAAAACATTGTGCTTGTTGGCGTGATGGCGGTTATCGGGCTTAACACGTCCGAAAAACTTCGTTCTCCATCGCCGCTCATCCTGGTCTGAGTGGGCAGTTTAGGGGTGCTACTTTCTATTCGGCTTTCTATTCTCGACGAATTTCTCTGCTTTTTTCGCCATTGGCGTACCAATGTACACTCCCACGTCCCTTCTAGACCCTTCCAGAATCATTCGTAATCGCTGCCTTTAATGTCGAGTTCGGACTGATGAGAGGCTTGGTCGACTTAAACGACAAATGATCTAGAATCTGATTCGTGGATCACGCAAATCGGACTCAAGGCCCTTCGACGTCCGTAGTAAGCAATTCGCAGTAAGCAGCGCCACTTGCTATTACACCGTTCGTTCAAAGAATAAAAGCTAAAGCTAGGAAAACTAAAAACAGCTAGTGGAACGAGTTGCAACGAGTCCTTTTTTCGTTAGTTGTTTTCGGTGTTCACTGCCAAGTTATGAATAATCGACTTAGGCAGAACCTGTGATGAAGAAGCAAACCATTCCATATTAAGTAATGGATGGTGAGTGGTAACAGAAAGAAGGGAAAACCATGAGAAATGGCTCAGAACCCGAGAAAGGGGACCTTCCTTTAATCTTGATCACGGCATAGATGCGACTTCCATGGTTGTGCCCCCCTCAATATAGCGCTCTCTCTGCTATCTAATCACTCGCTGCGTAGAGATCTGTGGCGAATGATTGGATCATCGATGGGCGTGGATAGCCAAGTGGCCAAGAGTGAGCCATGCTAGATCGCCGAGGTCAACCCTTCCGCTGCTGATTGCGTGCCAGTCCGCACCTCCAGGAGGTCTGACGCCTCCCACCAGGCAATTTTTCCCTTCTCCAACCTTCGTTCTTGTCATGGAGTCCTCCTTTGATTTCGGCAGTGATATGTTTTCTTGTTTCATATCTCTTATTTGTTTTGAAGTAACTGTTCAGATAAGAGAAATCCCTCTGAACGAAATAACGTGAGGAAAGATTTTCATGTCAAATTTGTCTCTCTGGTGAAGCTTTCTGACTCCTTTTTGAAGTACCAGTTTGCCAAGCGCGGCGAGGGCCCGTACTCGCGCTCCCACCGAGGAGGAATTCAGAGCAGGGTGCTAATCTGTTGAAACCCACTATCACTGTGTTAGTGTTATCCTTTCCAAACAAAAAAAGTTGAAGTACTTTGAAGCCAGTGGCTTCTACAACAGATTTGTGAAGTTGCGATGAGAAGAAAGGGATTTGGAGAACGACCCAGGATTATAGTGACGTTGATGTGATTTTTGCACACGAATACGGAAGTATTGGTGCAAATTGGAAACAGAAGAGAATGGAAAGAAAATTTTTCAAAACGCTTATGGTTAGTTAAGGCATGTCCACATTCGTTGTACGGCCGTGCTGAGCAACGAGGGAGAGTGGGAGAGTAGAGTGTGAGGAGAGAGAGTCAACAAATGACAGGGCTCCAGATAACAGCTCGCGGAGGAGAAAATTGAAGCAGTCGAAGCTATCGCGGAAAAATCACGTCCTTTTTCACACACAACTCACTGCCTTGAGAGCCATTGTCCACGATAAGATCGAGAAGAACAAAAAATGCATTTGTTTTGATAAAGGATTCGAAAAACCGGGGAGACTGCTGCGCGTTCGAACTCCCGCCGAAACTCTGACACAAATGTTAGCGGTGGGAACTTGCTTTTTTCAGTGCGGTCACTAATAACTCCTTTTGACCCGTAGACTTACTGCCTCAGCATCCTACACTTCTAACGTATCATATTGTATAGGTTGTTTTGTCTCCATTCTTCGAATCGAACTCTTTCACACGACTCCTTCATTGCGTCGCCCCAAGGCGCACTTCTTTCCATGGACCGCCGCCCATATTGCCCTTAAAGGTCCACAAACTGCGTTTTCTTTTGTTTATTTCTCTTCGGTAACCGGATCTTCATGAGTGAAACTTTGTGTGCTGTCTCTAGTGATCACAATTGGCACTTAACGCTGGAGAAGAAACGCAAAACGTTTCCGGGAAAGATTCCGTTAACGATTTTTTCTACAAACAAGCCTTTCAAATAGGAAAGTCAATCAACAGCTTGAGGATTCAACCACGCGTCTTTATGCGCTCAGTCTACCACCGCAAGAGCGAAGCAGAGTCTCTGTGTGTTAGCAGTACTCAAGAAAGAAATTTTGAGGCATTTGTTATATAATATATACGAGCGGATCAGCTCTGCATTCTAAATTGATTTTAACCTCGAAGTTCAAATTTGTAGATCAGTTCATTAATCCTTTTTGGAGATGCGCCACGCACTCTACTCCCATTCAAAATTGTGAGATAATAATGCTGTAGCCATTCAATAGAATGATGGTAGCAATCTAATGTAGACGTCTGTATTTTTATCCATCCCACCAAAGGCCCCCTACAATCCACAAATTTGTTACAATTCAGCAAATCGACCGTCACCCATGACTACTCCCGGAAAACCAAAATTTGATTAGTTGTGTTTTCTCTAGTGTTATTTTTCACGATGCAAGGTGTTAATTTATAGCCTCCATCACTCGGTATCTTATGATAAACAATAGCAAGGCTTCACTTTTTGCTGAATTCCAGAAAACTTTCGCAATCTAGATGCGTCATTAGTTTACTTTTGATCCTTACTTAGGTCTTACTGAATTAAGGAATTTCAGATTACTCTACAGGAATTTTGTTAGTGAGAAAGGAACGATTTAATGACATCACACGACTCAGAGTTTCTGAATAAGGAAAAGCCTTTTTCGAACTCATTTTGATGTTTCCTTGTGCTGTCGAGATTTTTAGAGGCAAACTTCAAGCACATAATGTCGTTTCCACCAAATTGTCTTCCTCAAGACCCCAGTTCACCACCGCGTGTGAATTTTATGTATTTGCAGATAGTTTTTTAAACACTGCTGTGAAGATCCGAAATAGAAATCGCGGCTTTTAAAATGTTATTGGCCACTGAAATCTCAGTGAAGCCTTGAAGTAACGCCACATGAACTCGAGTAATGGCAGAGGGTTAAGTTTTATTATCGACTGAAATGTTCGCAAAGAATATCAGTACCCCACAACCCGTGAAGTGGATTGGATGACTCCCAGATTGTATAAATGGATACGAATAAAAGCTGCCCATTGGGGTAGCTCGACCCGTGAAATACGAACACACAACTGTTTGCGCTCGCGCCACAGGTGCCGGTACCGAAATAACTTGGGCCATCAGATTTGCTAAAGACTCGCCTGAAGGACACTTGATAAGTGGAACACAGATATCCTGTTTAATTGTCGAGAAACTGTCTGCAGCTCGCGGTGGAGTTGAAGGCGCCAAACGAATGTGGTAGTAACGGCGGCAGTGGCGCAAGTGCCAGGGGTTTCAATGACACATGGATATGACGCCCGTAGTTTAAGGGGTAAACTACTCTCATAGCTAGTTTGCAGCCGAATCCACCTCCATTCACAAATTTCAAGAAATTCTGCTCAGCTCCCGAAAGACGGGTCAGAGCAGGAAAATGTTGATAGCCCGAATTTCAGTTGTAACCGGGAGGCTCGGCGTCGGACCTCAAACCGATATTGGTGGAGAAAATCTGATGACACCTTTGCCGTTGGCTGATCGCTCTACACATCGGGAATTGGCTCGGGAAATTGCCACGTCTGCGCGCTTCAAATCAGGGGAGTCTACAAAAGCAGGACGCATGGCGTGCAACTGCGCGACAACATCCTACCGTACCAAGCAATCTTACCCAGTCATTTGGGAGGTAATTGTTGGTAACTTCACCACACCCTCCGTCCCGTGCGCACCCTATTTTCCCTTTCCTTAAGACTGAGCACCCTCAGACCAGCGTTTATCTGTGATTTCCCAAGCAAGGTCAACCACCTCTCAAGACAATGTGACACGGGAAAGGGCCGTATTTGAGGAAACTAAATTGGCCGGCTCGTAGAGAGAAGGACTAGTTTTAGGGATAAAATTTTCAATTCCCGCAAAAACGTGAGGGAGTCGTGTTGCGAAGACCTCCTTCAAGGGTATTGGTGTAGCGAGTGATATAAGGGACCTCAGAAGAAAGGAGAGGCTTTTAGGTTTTCGGTCGATTTCTGAAATCAGTCACGCCCGACTGCTGATCCTGTCTGTAAAGTGCTTGTGCTGAATTTCTCAGAAAACGATGGTGAACTGTCAGAATGCCTTCATTTGTGGTTCACTCCAACTTTTTCGGCTCACGTATAAAAACAAGCAATTTTGTCTACTTAAAAGAAGTTGTCACGATATTCTATGGAGACGACAAGGATTGTGTAGGGATCCTGCTCAATGAGACAGCAGGTAGTGTTTTAATGGCAGTGGTGCCTTATCAACGGCGTGATGAGGCGCCAAAATCACCTTACGAGGAGCAAAAACATCCCCTTATCGATGTGCAAGGTTTGCAATGGCAGCGTGCTTAATATGACACCGTTATTGTCATCGTCCAATTTTCGTTCTAGAGTGCACCTCCAGAGTAGCCGCATCTACCTATCTTATGGTATCATATCTTCTATGGGGTCACGCTCGTCCGAACATTATCTATTGCATCTCGGACCTTATCGGTTGGTGACACGGGGTAGCAAATTGGGAGCACTTCAGCAAGAACTTAGGTTTTTTTTTACAAAGATACACTTTTTGTAAGAAAAAAATGCTACATACGACAATCTGGGAAAAACAAGACCGTGTGCCCTGTAGGAAGAATGATTCATGAAAATAATTATCGGGGCATAATTCAACAGAAAATTTAGTGAGGATAGCAGAAATCAGAGCTGACGTTTGGTAAAAATAACCACCATGCAGGTGAGTGTAGCAACCACAGCTGCTAAGGGCAATTCATTCTGGGTTGGCAGGAAGTCATTCACAGGATAAACAATGGAAACGCAGCTGTGAGTATTCAAATAGAAACTCAACGACCCCTAGAAAAAAGAAGAGAGAAAAAATAGTAGAAAAGGAAACTTCGCAGTACAAGCCACTGAAAAGAGAAAAAAGGGATCAAATTTCACCGCAATGTGCCAATCTACTCCGTTCTGAGTCGTTGCGACTTTTGTATGCAATTCGGCCTATATAATGACATCCAGCGGCCTACAGCCGTGAAAGATAGTGTTTTTATCATCGGAAAAGTTTGGTAAAATATAAGCGGCCGCCGAAAGACGGATGAGTTAGCTGAAATGAACCGGTCTCCATTCCCAGACTTGCAAGCGGCACCTGTTGCCACCACACCGTCGGCGCCCAGCACAAAACCTACAGGCGCTATTTTATGAACCTTGAGGCAGCTAATAGAGCAACAAACAATTTAATAGTTAGATGTTCATTATTTTTGCGCTCTCTGCGCCATTAGTGGATGCGTGAAGTCGTGTAGTATGAAATCCAGTGTAAACAAACAATGATAAACAAAACATTACTTAAGCTCCAAATATGTTCGCAAAGATCCGCTTGACTGGGCTTCTCTTGTGCTTGACGGATTCTTTTGCATTGGAGCAGAGGTACAAAATGCTAAGCATTCGACGGGATAGTAACACATTCTGCCCCAGATTTCACCGTGCATTCTACCTCGGATAGCCGACAGGAGGCCCGTCGCGTGGAGAAAGCTCAAAAGCGTGAGGGTCAGCGGACGAATTGTAACGCCTGTTCGTGATTTCGAAATAAATAGGATACATTACAGTACGCCCGCAAACGCACAGCACGCGCTGCCGACCAGTCTGCGTACGAGTCCCAGCGCGATGTCGTCGTCTGTGCATTCCTGCTGCACAATGGGCCTCTTATCGGAACTTGAGCCGTTCAGACACGGCCGGGAATGAGCGTAAATTACGACGTTCCTACCGCAGTCACGTCCCACGCGACGCCATTCTGTCACGTCGCACGCCATTCTGTCACGTCGCGCCATCCTCCATCTGTTACTTGAACGGTGCTCAGTATAGTTGGCGAGTTTGCTCGACGTATTATCTCCACGTTGAGAGAGCGCAGAGAAAACGAGAAAAATGGGTCGAACACATGCTTGAGCGCGTCAATGCGTCGCGCATTGTACGTGGCTGCGGCAGGAAACATCGTAATTCACGCTCATTTCAGGTGCTCACCGTGTCTAAACGGTTTAAGTACCTTCGGGTATCCTCTTACATTCGTTCCAAATTGTACAGAATTTGAGTTCGATTCATTCTTTAGAGGGGCACGCTGGGGCTAGCAAGTCAGTTTTTATTGTTCTTCCTGGTTAATTTTGTACTTGCCAGCCCGTGTCATTAGGCCCCACGCATTTTTTATTTCTGAGATAACATTGTACTTGTCGCAGATTGGAGACCAGTTATACCCAGAAAACCCTGAACCGAACAGTTGCTGAGCTGAAAATGAGTTGTTTGAGCTGGACGGCGATCAAACAGCCGCGGAATGCGTCAGCACCTCATAATGTCACTTGAAAGGGAGATGTGGCACATATCTCGGTGACATTTTTAGCATTTGACTGAACTCTTTTACATAACTATCAAGGGGTCATGATGACAGCGAATTGAGGATCTGCGGTGCTTGACTTGGTTGCCATTGATTCACCAACCATCACGAGCACAGGCTGCTCGAGTGTAAAAACTAGGCAAGGAAAGTGGAAGGTGTTAAGCAAGCCCTTCGGAACGCTGCGCCATGCACTTTTTTCAAAAGTCATGAGCTTGAAATGTGAGTTTGGACCACACATCAGTTCACAAAGGCCCTCCAACTTGTGTTTTATGGTTACATGCACATTTCAGAACATCCGATCCTGGAAGCGTAAGAAACATTGGCGCTGACTGGTATGGAGCCAAAGAGCGTAGCGCGGTGCTTCTTGCAATGGTGGTCTTTCATGCCCCGATATTCCAAGACGTTTTCTTTGCATTACGTAAAGACATATAGTCTGCGGCAGCTTAATACTGCGCTCCATTTTTCTTGGGCGGAGACGAAATTTGTTTTATGAATCGATTCATCGTGATGACAAAAGTTTTGCATTTTTGATTGAGGCTTTCATGATATCGCGAACGGTACCCATGGCAGGTAACCCTGTCACCATAAGGATCATTGAATGAGTTCGCGCGAAAAACCTGTCAAGAGCTGTAGCTTTCGAGCTTTTAAACCCATTTTTTGTCACCCAGGGGGCTGCACAGAAAAAAAAAATAGACCATGGCTTTGCATTGCTTATTTATACCTCTACATCATGCAATCGCTTTTAAAAAGCGTGGCAAAGCCTGAAAGACCTCCCTTTCCGATCCCTCCGCTTACTCGAAGGCATAAAACAAAAAAAAGAAGAAATGTTACTGGTCGACAGGCAATCAGACAATAATCAGAAAGACGGTATGGAAGCAAAAAGAGGAGTGCTGTGAGGAAGCGCGACTCGAGGTAAAAACACTTCATGGCCAAGAAATAAAGCAAGCTTTCACAAGATGGAGCTCTCTTTCCTAATTGCTGTCTAGGCTATGCACTGAAATATTACTCCAGAGTGAAAGCATCACTATAGGCGCACTCACGCACTTCCCAAGATCATGAGCAAATAAAGGCGGAAGAATAGGCAAAGGCCAATTCAGAAACGGACATTCAAAAGAAGGCATCACAGATTCACGGTTCATGAGAAAAAATTCCTCATATAGAATTCTTGATATTTCTGAATTTTTTATTGAAATTATCAACTGACTTACCTTCCTTCTGAATTTTTTTTGCGAAAGTTCTAGAGTCTCGAAAATTCAAAATCCAAAAAAACCCGCTAAAATCGTGTAAAAATTCAAAGTATCGAAATAAACAATGAGATAAAATGTAGACATAAAAAGAGGACCTCCATTTCTTTAGTAGGTCTTTTAAAAAACAGAAATGCTTGGAAAGGTTAAAGGAAGTGATTACGGAAAGGAATCCTAGCGTCGGAGAAGATCCAGCGCCACACAGAGCAATTACTTGGCCGCCAAGGAAGCGATATGTGGCGCTTACATCGGG
This sequence comes from Teladorsagia circumcincta, assembly GCA_002352805.1. Taxonomy (NCBI): domain Eukaryota; kingdom Metazoa; phylum Nematoda; class Chromadorea; order Rhabditida; family Trichostrongylidae; genus Teladorsagia; species Teladorsagia circumcincta. The sequence continues at coordinate 253,273 of KZ345132.1, forward strand.
AAAGGTGCTGTGGCTGCTGAGCAGGACCTCCGAAGCACTCCGCCCCCAGAAGCGTTACACCCACCGTTCAGTCGATGGCTTGGGCGAGCCGTGATGCCGCTGCGGCGCGGTTGGGGCATCATACCTGATGTTTGTAATCTGATGTATCGTAGAAAGAAATGGAATTTTTCCGTTTACATATGTTTTAGAATGCAGTTACTCACTTTTATGCGATCATCTTACAAGGTTGTTGACATAATTAACACCATAAATTTCCATTGATTGTTTTTTTCATAGAGCTAACCCAAAACTTTTATATATGGAGCTGAACCATTGCGGACGTGACCTTTTATTGATTGTATTTTTGCTGTTATCAGTTCCGTGGTGAATTTCGCATGTTTTTGTGTTTAGTTTTATTTTATCGTCACTTCACTTTTGATCCTTCTCGAGATTTTGGAGGCAAAAGTGAAGTGACGATAAACAAAAAATAAAACTCATTTATGATCAGCTGAGCATAAGTTGGCATGGTGCCACCATGCGTTGCGTAATTTCGTCCACGCGTCCGCGGTCTTAGCCGCTGTCCATCTGCTGGCCGCAATAAACGGTCACAAAGGTGGGTCCCGTTTCTTGTTTCCTTGACGAATTCTTTTGCTTTTTTCGCCATTTTCCTACCGATGAGGTCCCCCACGTCCCCTCTAACGCCCATTTTGCCCTAGCGTAATCGCTGCCTTTAAGAAGAAAAAGGAAAAGAAATCGTTGGTCATTCAATTTAACGAGTTCGAAATATTCGGTTGCATAATGGAAGAAAATATGCTATCGGAGAAACTGTAGATAGAAACCATAAAAATTGTCAGAGTTCTAAAATTCCTTGAAATTTCATGAAAATGGTTTTTTTTCGAATCACCATACGGAAATTCGGGTTTCTCCCGAATCCAAGACTTTTCAGGAAAAATAAGACATTGAAAATTTGGTATGACATATTTGAGAAGTTGAATTGAAAGAAGCAAAGAAATAAAGTGTCGATATCAAAAACTATCGCAGATGTTTAAGGGTGAAGGTGGCAAGTGGCGCCCTTCCCATATCCATATCTCGGTCATTCCGGATCGAATCTCAGGCCAACCAAGCTTTTTAAATGAGAGCGGTCGTTTGTTGCCAGAGTTGCACCAAAGCACTGAATTGTACATTAGCTGCCCCTGTAAGTCATTGTATGGGCCATTCAGCATACAAGCTACTGCTGTGCTGAGGAGCGCTAGAATGCGTGGCGCATCCCAAGGACATTTCTCAGAGCTGATAGCTTTACTCTTTGTTTCTTCTTAGAAAAGAATTGAGGGAAACTTTCGGAAATTCTTGGTGCTTACATGGTAGCAGCTGGTCGGCTTCGTCCATCACTCTATCCACCCTCCCCACCCTAACACCAGTGTCGTCTGTCAGAAGTGTCTGGGCCCCACGGAAACTCCTCATGGCCACCACCGTCGAACGCCTTTCACTCGAAACGATCAACGCCCCATTTCTTCCACATAGAACCCGAGGACATCCTTGTACTCGATGACGCGTCAACCTGACGAAGAAGATCGAGCAGAACTGGTGGAGTATGACTGATGAAGAATTCACACAAGCCGTGATACTGCATTTGAATACGAATTGATCCCGTAACAAAAGTTATAAGCTTATGAACTTTTGGAAATTCACTTGACCTTAGGAAACTCGAGGATTGTAAAAAGTAGTCATTCTTTTGATGGGCAATGAAGCGCTCCATCGCAGTTTCAATCAAATCTTCCTCGAACGCGCCTCGTTTTGATATTATTTGGGAAAGTGAAGGTATTCGGATGGGATATGGCCAATGAGATAATGAGAGCTCATCACCGGGCATTTCAGAGCTGCTACACTTCCAAAACAGCAGTAGTCCGCTGAAACAGAATTCGGTCTGATCCGATGAAAATGAATATAATAACAACTGTTTTTGTTAATATCCCAATTCTAATCATGAGAAAAGAAAACAGCATGTTAGTAAGATAAAACAGAGCCCATGTGATGTCCTGGAAAGCCTTTGGGTCACTTGTTGAACGATTTTCCGATCTTCTGGGGATAAACGAAGGTTAAAAAATCTCAGTATTCATTAAGTCATAAAAGAAATGTAAATTTTATATGAAGAAAAAGTTTGTTTTTGTGATAAATCCAATATTTCAATCTTGTAAAGTGTTTTTTAATATGGGATCTATAAATAGAAGTAGTCTAGTTTCCGTTTCGAACGTGCCCTTAGTAAAATTTTACATATGATCGTTTGCTCTCAGATGTTGAGGTTCAGCTGAGAGCGCTCCGAACAAATGCATCACTTTGTAGTGTTTTTATCACGAAAAAAATTACAAAAATTTTTCGTAGGCCCGTAAGGACTATAAGCATTTGTAAGAGAATAATCTCCTCTGAGGAAGTAAGGGTGAAACGGCCAAGGTGAGCAAATAGCCCTTGTTAGAGAGCCGTGAAATGAGCATCAAAGAGCTCATAAAGTTCAAGCTAATGCTGTGCCGTAAAATAGATTGGTGGCAGGTGCTCACCTCGTCACTTGCTCTTTTCTCATCAATCATTTTTGCTCGCATAAGTGATCAGGTGATGATCAAGGATCACCTAAACATTTAGCACTTTAGATTCTCGGACCTAGCGCGATAGCGGAGCATTGGCGCTGTGGATGACATTTGAGCAAAAATGACCTTAAGGTGAATTTTTGGAAAATGCTGATGTCCAATGTATCACATTGATCTCTCATTATTGTATAGTGGCATCCAAGGACTCAAAACTGAGATAGTAATCACTACTGGTACCTGCGAATATTCACTTTGAAAACAGCATTAGAAGTAGTAATTTGAAGACTTCCCTTGACTTCTGTACACAACAAACCCGGTCCCCGTCACCAAGCAAGCGAGGTGAGAGTGGATTTCACGATGATAATACAATATGCTGAAAATCAGTTGAAGATGGTCAGTGATGCGCGAAAGAAGAAAAATCCGTAAAAAAAGGACCCAGAATCCAAGAAAAGTTACCCCTTCTTTGCCCATTGATTTGCATATCAGTACAACCCTCACCAAACTGCCCTCTTAAACGCTAACGCTCTCTCTCCTGGAGGGCCAGAGACTCAGACACAAGACAACGTGAGAGGGAGCGTACCGGACCAATTGCACGCTAATAGCGCTGCAGGGAAGGCCATGCCAGAGTGAAAATCGCTCAAGGGAACGGCAACGGTTCATCTAGAAGTCTCGAACGTCCTTCCACGCTCTCTAAAGTAGACATTCACTCTCGCACCCGCGAGCCGTCTGTGTCCTCCGTGCTTAAATTACCTCTCGACACTACTCTCGTACAGCAGATAGCCTGGTCGATGAATTCCTCGACAGTTATTCACCCCGGGCCATGTTAGATCGATAGAGGCATATATGTGCTTCAATGGGATTTGCATTTCGGTCACACTAAAGGAGGTTCGCCCGCCTCTCCACTGAGTAAGTTCCCCCTTCTTCGACCTTCACTCTTATCCGGGAATCCTCCCTCAAGTACCGAAACGGGTCACTGGAAGGATCAAGTGGGCTCGGCGCTTCAAGTCATCATCTTTGAAGCAAAAATGAGCGCTTTCGATCGTCAAATACACTACATGAAAGCTGAACAATTGCCCAAATGAAAGAAGTTGAATAAAAAAGTGTGATCGGAGTTCTTCTAGGAGGGATTTTGTTGGTGAACGGAAGCGATCGTGGAACGCACGTGGGCCTTCTATACTACGTGCCAATCGCCGAAGTGTCCTTCTTTTGCAAACTATTACGAAAATTATTAGCTGGAATTTGGACGATTTCATCTCCCGATTTTGACATGTTCATCAAATAGATGCTAATTTTTCGGCTTTTTCTTGCCTTTTTCAAGAGAAGGGCATGGTAACGGGAACGCGATAGCACGTACTCCTATGCTGCCCTATTCACTCGTCACTGCCCTATTTTTTTCATATTGGAAGCGGATTTTAATCGAATTATGCTTTCGTTGTGGTATTTGGCTAGAACTTCATGTACGGAAACGCGTTGACTCCTAAAACCCTCCCCCTCTTGAAGGTGTCCTCTTTCGGTACTAGGTTCTTTTCCTTGGATGGACTCGTGGCAATTGCAGCAGTGGTTTGTCCGCGGAGTGCAGAAGCTCGAAGAAGTATAGATCGAATAAAGTGGATGCGAAGGAGCGTTTGGCCTCTGCGATAGCTCACCATGATCAAAATGATCATGGAAGATGGATTAATCCAGTGCGATGACTGACTGTCATAATGATCATCACGGATGACAGACAAGTGGACCTAAAGATTGCGTTGTGTCAGAGTGACTATAGACGGCGCGCGATTGAATGCTCTTGAGAGACAGTGACTGGGACCGGGTAAGCGACAGAAGGCCCGTCGCTTGACGAGATGGCAGAGACGCAGACTGGTCGGCGAACAAGTCGCATCGCACACCATATTGATTTAGCGTTAGATTCAACTGAGTGTACCATACTACGTCCATATCATATAGTACGCTCTGCGACTCGTCCGCTGACTATCTGCGTCTCTGCCATCTCGCCGCACGACGGGCTTACCGTCGGATACCCACTAGAACTATACGGTCAGCGCCAAATTCCAACTGTCACGGGTTGCGACTTTTTCCTAGCGCATCGCAATAGAGCGCGTTTGCTCGATTTGTTGTGCAAGCTACGACAGCTGGTACCAGAAGACTGACTCCAAAGCATTAGAACAATTTAGGTTACCATATCTGCTGGTGACCTGCCCCAAATGACAGTTCGACTTGAAGATCACGAATGTCACACGCATTTGCCCAAGGAAAAGGGGAAGAGTAAGCGCGAATACTGCCGATCCACCTTAGAAAGGCTTCATGGTGCCTCCTGGAATTTCTAAGAATTTGTGAGCGGGTCTGTGTCTTTGGTCCAAGATTCACACCT
>KZ345133.1:98679-109757 GCA_002352805.1 Teladorsagia circumcincta
GACTGCGGTAATGCCGAAATGTACAGCTTCCCCGAGATTTTTGAAGGGATGACGAGTTGTTTTGCTCGCTACCATTTTCATCTTAACAGATGTCTTATCGATTGGTTATCTGTGCTCCTTCAACAGATAAAATACTAAAAAATTGCAAAAGGAATACCACACATGGCAAAATACCTTGACTTTCCCCTTAGAGCCAGCAACTTTCTGCTTCGTGGCCACACAAGCGCATGAGTCCTCTTTTCACATGATTGCTCACACATCAATTTTCTTGAACGCCGTTACAATTGCACAAGTTGACCACAAACCGACAATTATCCGGTGGGCGGAACGTACTTTCACAAAGTGGGCGGGGTTAGCCATTCGGCATCGTCGAGAGGCGGGACGACGAGATGCTGCCGTTGACCAAGTTCAGTCGAGTTTCCTCGTCGCACACACAGCAATGCAACGTCTGTTAGTGATCTTCGTCGCAATGCTTGCCGTTTTGGTCAGCTGTCAGAGGGAACAACTCGCACCCGAGGTATGGTTTTCAATGTGATGACTCGTTGCCGTCTTCAGCTCTTCAAAGACCTGCTACCTTTCAACTCTTTTCCACAACAGAGCTATTAATTTCGTTTTGGCCATGTCAAAATGGCATCTTCAGATCGCAATTCCATCACAATCATGCGAATGGTCGCCTGTGAGAACCGCCAGCTTTGGAACCTTGTGAATCGTATCCTGATTAGGCCAAAAATAGCTCCGCTTGTCAACTTCACGAGATCCTTTCATATCTTCACTGACATTTGCACCACACAGTTTTCCATTTCATTGGTCCCTCCTGGCCACTATTGTGCCATGCGTTTGAATTTCGATCAAAGTCGCAAACGTGATTGGATGATTGTATAGCCCGGCCTTGAAATATTCTTGCACTGCCGAAAACGCTTTTTATCTACTCAGTGGCAATCTGATCTGGTGCCAATTATCTGTCGTTGGGAATGTGAACATTTCAAAAAGCCGAGCTGAGACTGGGAAAAAGTCCCGTATGTGACATAACATTGTTTTCAGCCATGGCACATTCGGATAGTAATCGTAATCGAATAGAAGCTTCTCCTCACACTTTTTTTTTCTGTGAGAAAATCCGGCACAGCCGGATGTTGTTCGAAGTGGGTGACATTGTGAGCATTGAGATTCGATTTGCTGACTGTCGTCGACACTTCAATAGCATCGTTATCCGTCTTGTCGTTCGTGCTGTTGTTGTCTTTTGAGAACACAGACGCGCAAAAGACGCGCTTGACGCAAAAAACAGAGCATATTTGGGCTATTGTTTGACTCATCCCTTTTTCGGGTCCTTTGCAATATGCTATCCCACGAAAATCTCGAAATTTATCTCTAAAAATGATAGAGCACTCAGCAGTGTAGCCACAAGGTCCGCTTCGCTGGATAGCCGCCATTATGAATCCGCCTTAAAGACACAGGTTGCGATTATCCTTGAAATTTGTTTTTAGTGAGGTAGCAGAAACCCCATTCACGGAGTTGTGGTACTTTTACGACTTGAAAGTGCGCGTAAAGGGAGCTAGTGTTTGATTGCTGAAAGCGCTGCGACTCTCAGCAATTGTAGCACACGTGGCGTCTGGGCCCTCTTGCATACCACGTGTTCTCTCGCGTCTTTACTCTCCTCGCAGCGCTGTCTTTTGCTGTAGTAGTAGTTTCGGTCTCACAAGAAGAACTTCAGTGTTTTTTGTGGTGCTTTTTGCTTGTTTCTTAACTGCCTCCTCGTCTTCCTTAGCTAATTTTTGAACGAGATAAATCACCGATTCGATCGCGACCCATGCCTTCGATCTCGGCTCTATGATGGAAGATTGATTGCTGAAAGTTTGCTAGGTAACATCCTTGTCCACCTTGTCCGCCGATAATCTCAGCACCTCATAAAAGCTTTCCGGTTGGCAGCTCGACTGTCCGTTGAAGTTTTGCTAGAACGCCAGCGATAGAGTAGCGCACTGACGAGGAAGGTCTTTCAGGTGATGCGGAGCTTTCTCGAAACGGTTTCTCGCGTGATATGGGGGTTCGAGAGTGCAACACAAAACCGTAGTTTGTTTTTCCTGAGCGCCCCTCCGAATGCCAAAAAGGGTGATGAAGTGGTCCATGGTTCGAATTCTCGTGGTGACAATTCTTTTGCACTTTCTACTGGCGCTTATGTAGCAAAATGGTACCTACGGTTTGTGGTGGATCTCATGTTACAGCCGGGACCGTGAGTAAGCCATATGAGTACTTTTTTTTAAACTGGTACCAGAAAGGTGTGTCGCTTGAGCTTTTTGATCTCCTTTTTGGGCCTTCAAAGAGCTGCTCAGGAAAAATTTAGTAGTTTCGGGATCCATCGCGTACCCCTATATCATGCAAAAACCGTTTGGAGAAAGCTGGGCATTTTCTGAAGGACCTTCCAGGTGAGCGTTCATTCACCTGCCTCATCGTCCGCTGAACAATTGTGGCAGCACCACTCGTTTCAAGCCATTAAAGAGCCTTCATTCTTAACCTGCGGGGCACCTGCTCACCAATTGTTGCCTTGTCGATCAATGGTCGTTTAGCTACACAAAGTCACTTTTTTATAAGGTTGTCGGGAAAGTCTTTGCGCAGTTCCTTCTTCATCTTGAAAAATCGTTGGGGATCGTTTTGCAACGTTCACTGTAGGACATATGTGGACGATGATCAATGCTCCCTTTGCGAGCATTTCTGTCGTAGCACTTAACAGCTATTATAGCTGAGGAAATAGTCTTTCACTAAATGTATGTTTGACTGCTTGTGCATCACGTCCATCGACACACTTCCTGGGCTCGTAAACCCAGGAAGTGTGTCGATGAAAGTGACGCGGCAAGAAGTCCACATGCTACAATGGAACTCCTAGTTGTCTTTCAAAACAAGGCAATTATATGGTTGCCGAAGTCCAGACACTTGAAAAAAAAGAAATGTGATAGGTTTGCTACAATGAGTGACGGGTGTACTCTGAAACTGTGTGGAAGAAGCCCTCGATGCGGTGCATGGGATCTGGCAGAGAATTTCCCGCGTTATAAGGGCGTAGTAGCGGTTCCTCAACATCGCCATGGGAAGAAGGGGAGTTACCGGAACAGCATTTCGCGATATGACTAACCACAGTCTATTAAGACGATGAAATTCTGCATGGACATATTGATTTATCGCCTGCGCCGCATTTGATCCGACAACTTCGTTGTTGGTAACAAGAAAAGGAGTCTTCATGTTGATCATACACGAAAGCACCACTGGCTCGGAGGTGTAGAACCAAAGATTCCAACGCAATGCTGCCTGGCAGGCAACTTCCAGGATTGGTGAAGCTGCAAACGCATTGTTCGCTAAGAGCTGTTGTCAAGGAACTCCGCTGGCGTAGGTGACTGATGATGTTGGCAAGCGGTTGGGCTCGCCGGCACATCGCTTGGAAAACACGGGAAAGTTTACTCTATCTCGGCAACGCTTTTTCCTCAATTACCTAGAAGGTCCATCAAAAATCTCCACGCTGGTCATGGGACATCCTGAGCCGCCTGTTGTATTCAGCAAACCTGGCACCGTCAGAATACCATCAGCGTCTTTCGCTGTCAAACCAACTAACAGAGGTGGTCCGATGATCCGCACCTACTCGGGATGGACTTGTTCAGGTTTTTTGCCTTGAAAGCTGAGGATTTCTGCACGACCGGAAACCAGACGCTATCTGCTGAAAGGCAATGTTTCTTTGATTATGGTGGTGCATGAATTTGTTAATTTTTAGCTGTAGTAAAGAAGAAAATGAATTCGAAAAAAAAAAGTTGACAAATGCGCAAAGACCTCTCCGACAACCTGATAATAGTTCCAATGCCGCTCACTCGGCAAGTTCTCCCTGTAGCTATAACTGGAGATCGAAAGGCTTATGATATTACCACGACGCACAATTGCGGCACCACAGCCTACGCTACGGACAGGGTCGGTCCTATCAATGTTACTTTTCAAAAAATTTTTACGACCCCCCTCCTCCAAGTTAGATTTGATACGACCCCCCTTTTCCACAGCTCGACCACCGCCTCTTCTTACCTCCTCTTCTTCCTCTTTTTTTCAGCGACCTTTTCTTTCTCGACGCCTAGCGCGCCTTCGACTCACCCGACCATTCCATCTCAAACTCCCATGCAATTTTCTGCAAATGAAGCGGATACGACCCCTCCCTCCCTCCTCCAAAGCCAACCAGGAACGACCCCCCTGTTGTTACTAGTAACAACGTAGGGTTAACCCTGGCTACGGTACTCCCACCTCGTCGTAAGCTGGTGGATCTTTATTACTTACCTACAGTATTCTCGTTCACGCCGCTACCGCTATTCAGGCGAGGAGAAAAGACTCCAAGATGAGTAAGCAATTTCTATTTGTCCCTGAGCTCCTGCTCCTTCTATGCCCAGTCCTACAGGAACCCGAGTATCTCGCAGTAGCGCTCTCATTCACTAGTTTTGGTGTCCACCGCTCGTCGATGTCGTTCCACTCACTGGTTGAGTTTTCAGTTGCTCAAACACTCCATCCCCGATTCAGACGTAGAACTCACATGGGCCGTTATTCTATTGGCCGCCAGGTAGATTGCTAGCTGTAGTCGCTCGTCGACTATTTTTTCTTCGATGCATCTTCTTATTTGTGCCAACCTTCTTTGCATCGACGCAGCTAAAAAGTACGGGAGAAAAATGCTTGTGTTGATCATATATGGCGAGAGCCGCGACAACGAAGAACTCAGCTGTGTCATCATCGCTACTAATCATATTTCATAAGAAGGATAGAGCTCGGCGTTGATCGATTCTTGTCGATATAACCTCCACTCGAACCACAAGGATATTTCGTCACGTATCGATCTATGCAAAGTGGCAAATCGAGCGAATGTCCACTTCCAAGCCTTGTTCATAAGAATAGCCTGCGCGAAAAAAATCGAATATTCTGGTGACCTTGGGTTGACTGTGCAGACAGGATGCGGCATCTGCAGCTACGGTGTTATCTACGTCTTAATCAGATTTGTTCTGCAAATGAATGAATGCTGTCAAAACTGTCTTAGGAGTGGTTACGTACTACGCTCTAGGCACTCATCGAAATATTACGAGGGAATTTCTACGTCTCAGACGTGAGACTTTATGGTTAGAAGAAAGAGGATAACGATTATGACTTCGATTGGTCCTTTCCTGGAACGAGCCACGCTTCACAATCTTAATTTGAATAGTAGGCCATTTAAATGCGCCTTGGCCTAAGCAGACTTGTGGCGGTCTGCTAATATACAGGTCGGTGTTTTAATCTTTTCAGACGATTTTGCTACCATGGGCCGATCTCAGAGAGTAGAAGGAACCCAGAAATGTCGAGTAAGTGGCACTGCTTGGCACTATACCAGACCTCCCCCCCCCCCCTCGCCCCACCTGAACTTGAGGCACAATGTACGATGTAAGCACATTCCACGACAGCTCAATGTACAAATATCTCTCCCCCCCTCTCCTATATAAGGTAGCTGGATCCGCAGTCTCTGAGAAAGAGCCACTTTTGTGACTTAGGACGCCTGAGAAACACTCTAGGGGTTCAGGACTTGCAAACACCGGCAGGCGAACTCCTCAAACAAATACGCACACCCACCGTTACCGTGTCTACCGCCTCGCTGTCCACTACGCTCTCTCGTCCTCCGTGGTTTTTTAGCCTGGGTGTGCAGCGTTTCTTTAACGGGTTGTTTACCAAGTTGTCCTATCTTTCAGAGACGAATGCACCGTTTACAGTAGTTCTCTCCTTTTATCTTTTCTGGCTTGTAAATTAGGAGCTACTGCCGCATATTCAAATCCAATCTCTATACAGCTATGGCAGAGTGCCTTCAAATGAGAAGTCTAAGTGCTAATCGAAGAAAGAACAGTGCCAATTATCAGTCACTGACAATCTTCCATACCCTCTCACCGACATCCTCAGACTAAAGGAAGGGACAGAGTCCAGCTCGTTTATGTATCACCCTTACTGAGCCCAATTACTTATAACGTTTATAAACTGATTTCTGAGATCAAAGCCGTAAACAATTTACAATTTTGCTCTGATTGAGCTCCAGGAGGCATAGGGGTACTTGCAGAAATGCGGATATACGCCATTGCAATTTGAACGGTTACCACTTCACAATAAGTAAATCACTGCCATCTACAAAAGACTGTAGAATTGCACTGTAATTCAATGAAGTACTTACAGGGGGGGGGCTCTTTCAGGACAAGCCGCGCTTTTTGAGAGGTTTCTTGTATACTGTGGGAATGCATGTATGGACCATGAAACCATGTTTCGTTTTTGCTGAGCTGTTTTAGTACTAGTACCGAAGAAGTGGTGAATGATACCCTTAACGGTTCGATCCCCTGCGGCGAATAAATTTTGTAATCAAGGTTGGGGACCACTTGTTGGCTTCAAAATGGTACTGATAAATATGACAACTGATTTTGCCATCTAGCACAATTTGGCACCAACCCGTAGACCTAAACCCAAATGCAAAATTCAGCCGACACTGGCGATCGAACCATTGACAGTATCTTATGCTTTTTCTTCGGAAGTGTTAAAACCGTTCAGCGAAAATCGAACATGGTTTTGTGTTTTCTAAATGCATTCCTACAATATGCAAGGAACGTTTTGAAAAGGCGCGGACTGCCCAGAAGACCCCCCTTGTTAGTACCTGGAAGAGGCGCCCACCGGCAGCCCATCCAGAGGTGCGGGGTTGTATTTGCGATTTCTGGAAATCGCTGTTGTCGAAGGCGAAAAGGTGAGTAGGGGGGTCGTATTTGTGGGAGGTATATTAGAAAAGGAGGTCGCGGAAGAAGGAGTCGTATTCAAGAAATAAGCCTAACATTGTCAAAACTAAAGCATTTGCAGTTTTTGGGAATGTTTAAATCCTTCCCTCCCCCCCACCCTCACTCTCCGCTATCTGCGGTTGTGGGCGGAGTTGGAAGGGTCAACTGGTATCAGAATCAAATAATATAGAAACAGCCACGTTAATGAAGTGGACGGGTAGGAGGTCGCATTCGTGTACATCACATGTGGTCTAGTACATAGTGACGGGTAGGGGAGGGGTCCTATCGGGATCCCGTAAAGATCCCGTGAGATCTCTTGAAATCGCTCAAACGCGACGGGTGACCCAGCCTGGAAGTACTTCTCCTAGAGAAAAAATGGCGTACGGCCGATATGATTGTGTTTCGCATGAGCTCACCTTCTGCCCTATTCACCTAAATTTCTTAATTCTCGTTTCTTACAATGTAGAAGCCTTTAAAGTGAAGCCACTTAACATCTACAGCCTTAGTCACCACCAAAGCATGAATTTCTCCATTTTGAATGGCGTCATATCAATTAACCACACCAAAGTAGGAATCACTTCATGAAGCCCTATCTCGTGTAACTCTAGAAGGGCAAAAACTATAAGCTAATCACAAATCTCCAGACACGAAAAAAAAACGAGGACATCCCGTGAACTCCTAGTCACCTCACATTAGTAATGCCACGGATATAATTATCACAAGAGAACAAAAAATCGTGACATCTTGCTCACGACACGCATCAATAATAAAGTTAAAGTAACCGTGCACGGAAACTCTCACACTCCTTCCCATCACGAATACGTTAGTGATCATTAAAGTCAACGCTCAAAGTTTCACGCGAAAAAATACTTCATTTCCTGAGAGAAACAAACCTACGAGACCACACTATAGACGGTAGAGGGTAGGTCGGGCGTGGACAAGGAAACGCACGAAAGAGGCACGTCTTGAGGCGGCCACGTATCATGCGACACATCGGAAGAATAGGATTGAAGCGTTCGAATTTGGAAAATATCGACTAAACGATCGATGGACTAGGATGCAGTAGAGAAGAAAAATGTTATCGCCTTGGGTGGGAGAGGCCGAAAAGAGTACCTAATGAGGGCACTCCGAAAATCAAGTGTTCCCTTCGCCAACATTTGTGACAGATGTGTGGCTGGAACTTGAACGCGGAATAGTCCTCGTAGTTTTTCGCATGTTTACCTAAACTTTTTCGTACTTCTCGTTCTTATTGTGAAGTATGGCTTCCAAGCTACGATGGTACGCAGGAGCGTGTCGACTGGTCCCAGAATTAAATACTATGGGTCTCTCCAACTATGGTGCATTGGCTCGCGACTTCTGTTTCTTACTCAGCCTAATCTTTCCTGACAAGATGCTGGTCGGGCTTTATGGAATCATACGTGCTCAAGTTCTTATTTTGAGGAATGGAGGATATACCAGGTATTTGAGGAAGGGTACGTTCATTTATCACAACATTCACCCTAAGGTCCCCATCCCCCTCCCCCCCCCCCCCCGATGGGCAAGTGACTTTTATGTCTGCTCTCATCATAGGTAACGAAACACGCAAATTATCTATGGAAACGCGGTTAGGTGGTTTCGAAATGACTGCTACTTTTTCAAAGACTGGTAGGATGGAAGAAGGTTGCAAAAAAAACTACCTAATTATTGTAAGTTCAGATGAGCCGATACTTCATGGACGACATTCGAAGCAACGAGTACGTCCCATACCAGACGAAGGGAGCTGACATGAAGAGGAAACAGTAAGTGAAGAGTGAGAAAAACATTGATGTCAGAGGGAGAGAGAGAGGGAGAGCTATGTATGAAAATGGATTCGTAGAATAACTTTTGTGCTCAATGACAAAATGGCGAAGAATACACGGGGAATGGAGCGAGTTTGAGGCTATCCACTTATTCTGAGATGCACGAGAAGCACCTTATGTTTGATGACCATATCAGTATTTTAATCCATTGGATTGCTTTGTTCTGGAGAACACACAACTGCTTATTAGCCACTGATTCTTAGGTCGAAGATTACTTAGCCCTTTGAAAGATTATCTTTTCTCTCGCGGATAGAGGACACCTGTAGACAGCCGTGATGATATGGCACTCAATCAAGGTTGTTCGAAAGAAAGTTTTACAATCGGCAATTACTAATGACTCATCCTAATATTAATATTTCCGATAGAAGCTGTTCCCTTTCATTTCTAGGTAGCGATTACCATCTATTACTTCAAAAATGGAACTCTCAGCATAATCCGCTGTGCAATTTCAAGACAATTTTGTGTAGATGTAGCGTTACTTCGGACTGAAAAATAACAAATCAAGTTTATTTGCTATGAAAGCCCAACTTAGAGTTTTCTTTTCCTAAGTAGTTGGAGAGGATTCTGTAGTCTTCAATAAATTTATCGTGCAATAGGGTATCAACTCAATCCCTCACTTGCTTTATTTCTGTACTCTAAAGTGTCATAGTCCACATCACCGTGCGGCGCTGAAAGACGACCCTGTCAGATACAATTTTTTCCGAGAAGTTTTGGAGAAACAAGAGCTTGGGAAAATAGAGGCACGCTACGAGATTGAGCACGCTCTTCTGTCCCCATCCCCGGGCGTGGTACGCAGTCGGGCAAGCGTTGATCCCATGCCTCTTTGCGGCTTCAAAGTGCGCGAGAAAGTCGCTAGAAGTTCGCTTGACAGCAGTCCACACCTTCGTCCGCAAGCCCCGCCTTCCGCTGTCAGCTGCCACGTGACGCTGTGAGAAGAGCGCGGCCGCAGTTACGGCGCGTAAGCATTGCGGCTCACTGTTATTGGCGCTGAAGCAACTGGAGCTAGCCGACTGTAAAACTCGTCCGAATGCTGCCTCCCCTATAACAACGTAGAATTTGGCTGAAATAAAGAGGACCTTGCTCGGGGCAAAGCGGGAGTTTTCTTGTTTTCTTTTTCTTTTCTACATCAATCCCCGCCTACAGCTTCATTAGTGAACGCTATAACTCACCTATTTTATCCCGAAGCTTGCCTTTAATTGAAAAATAATCGCATTACCAAGAAATAAATACGTACTCTGAAGGAAGTAAAGCACCAACGATGGCTCAAAAACCCGAAGACAGGACTGATTCACAAAAAGTCCCGCCAGGCGATTAGCCAGAATGTTAGCCCATTCAGTTCTATAGCAACTAGCCATTAAATCACCTTTGTTTTTTGTAATGTTTTCAAGGGTTTGCAGGATAAATACGATTGACGGCTTGGTTACCAAATGGCATGCTCCTAATTGACTTTGCGTCATAGTCATCGCGGTATTCCAGAAAACAATTCGTGCGCAAGCAAGGGAGACTTCCCCAAGTGTACCCTCCACGAAAAGTGAGTGTGTTGAGAAGACTAGATCTCTTGCCACTTCAGATCACGTAGCTCTACTGAGGATAGATGGAGACGCACTACGCATGGTATTTCAATTAGAAAGCCACAATTTTGAAGGAATCGTCCAGTATCTCATCCATAAATACAGCCTTGAGACCCATCTCTCGATAACGGTTAGACAAAAAAGCGTCTGTTCTAGTGAACAATTCGCGAAATCGGAAGGACTGTTACGCGTTCCAATTGCGGTCGTACAGCTGCCACAAATTTAGCGATGGGAAGGATTCCACTTGGTTCTCAGAGTGCCACTAGGAACTTTTCTTGGCCTTTTCCACCTACTGTAATAACATTTCTTTTTCTACTGCATCCTATTCTTCCAATCGTTTTGTCATTGTTCTCCAAAATCTAGCGCTTCAACCCGATTCTTTCAATGCTTATACATCCTCAGAAGGCTCTTCTTTCCTTGCGTTCCCTTGTCCCCGCCCGACCTACCCTCGACCGTCCATTGTGTGATTTTCGTAGGCTTGCTTCTCTCCAGAAACTGAATCTTATAGCATGAAACTTTGTGCATTATCTCTAGTGATCACAGCTGACGTATTCATGCTGGGAAGGGATGCAAATTCTTCGTGCACGATTCTCCCAAGCACAGGGCAGCACTCAAACGCTGCGCGGCTAGACATACTGATGTTTCCAAAGTGAAAAACCTTGAGCTCCTCATGAAATTTTATTGAGGTGATGAGAACTCCCTTCAGTGTTTCCCTGCGAATCCTACTATAGCGTGCGCTGTACCATTCCGGTCATATTTATTGTTGTGTGCTTTTTTCTTTTTTTTCCTCACGCTTCGTTGCGAGCAACAGTTTGAGGAATCAAGCTTAAAGCAACAGTGTCAGCAGGGTGGGCGTGGCCGGCATCGGCTGCAATCCCCTCGGCCAATTCTGACCC
>KZ345133.1:140095-150675 GCA_002352805.1 Teladorsagia circumcincta
CACTTCTGTACACCACGCACACCCCTCTATATCATGCAAAAAACCGTTTTGAGAAAGCGCGGGTCCACCTGAAAGACTTCCCCTCGTTAGAATTATTCGATTCCACCAGAAGATTTGGTCACGTACTGTACTGTACAAATGTGACAGCAAATGTGTTTTACATGCTAATGGATGCCATTAGTACAGCCAGCCGCAAACAGCCGATCATTTCGCCGCAGGCAGCTACCATTTCTGCCGCCGAGTCACGTCAGGTCGTCGTCAAGCTCGCCACCATGACAGCAAAGGTGGCACATTTTACCAAGGAAACACGTTTACCTATGGCGAATTAATCGCAGAATACAGGCAGGGGTGTGAGGGAGGAGATGGAGCTATACCCTAAATTCGTGAAAAGTTGCAATGTGCTGGAAGCGACAAGCGAACCACCGACCGCCGGAGGCCACCCGCTCAGTTGTGGTGGCATCAACAAAATAAAGGAAGAGCACGCCTAGGATAACGACTGCAGATCCACGTGATTACTTTGTCATCGTTCAAGAAAGCGTCGAGCACCGAACCACGCCTTCCACTGGGCCTAGAAGCACAGGGGCTGTCAGAACCCGAAGATTTCCATCACACCACACACACCGTATAGCACGTGACAGGACTCACTTCGTGGGCAAGCAAAGTTTCAAAGAAGAAGTCGTGCGAATGAAAAACTAGGTACGAAAAAAAGAACAAATGGTGAGCTCGATGGATTCAAATAACGGGACTAGGGAGCTACATACCTCGCGAGAACATTGAGAAATGTCTTTGAAGGTCATTTTCATGCCGTATATGATGCACGTCATATACATAGATAGATATGTAGAAAGGAAATGGCGGGGCCACCTTGCTATGGACACCGCAATTGTGGCCCTTGGATAGTGAAGATTTTGCTGACTCACCTTCTGTATTCCAGAGACAAACAGGTAGGCGTGGCAGGAAGTGATCATAAAGTTAGAAGTAGTGCATGACATTGCTTTTTTCATTGTGCACTGGTACCGCAGAGTAGAAGCAGTGCTACTGTCTAAAAAAATCAATTGACTGTGGTTCTTGAAGATATGATATTTCAAGACACGCTCATGGTGTAAAGTCCGAATTGCGGACTCACTTGTGTAAGAGATAGGAAGTATAGCTGCACGATCGCGCGCTGTATAGCGCCTTGCTTTACCTGCTCGAGAAACTTTGGAATGTGCGAGGTCACGATCCAACGCTTTCCTGTTTGGGTCAGAGAGCCCAGGCAGGAAAAGAATGATGCGGTTCAGAAAAATAATTTCACGTTGTCCGTGGGCCGTTTTATTCATTATTCAGACCATCCATTTACATTGAAGTAGCGCAACGGTAATGTCACTCGGAAGCGCAACATTTACAAAGTTTCTATCGAAGCAAAGCATTCTAACCAAAGCATTAATTGCAGATTAACATGACTCATTTTTAGGATCGTTCGAACCATATTTGGCTCCAAATACTTATCGTCTCTACAGTATGCGCTTTTGTCCATACGCTCAGCGAATGGTCATCTATGTGGCAAAGAAAAATTTACCGTGAGTCATTCAAAACAACAACTAATACTAAATTTGGGTCTCATCCTGTGAGGGTGGACATGGCGATTCGGTTGACGGACTACTTGAACTCTGTCCTTTAAGCTGCCTCGTTCCACGCTTTCGTCTGCGCTCTTTCGCTTTAATAGCGGCTGATAACTCGTGTGATCTCACACGTTCGAACTTTTGCCACGCTATAGTAGACCCACCCACCTTGGAGTTCCTCCCCTCTATAAGGCTTAGGCCTAGAGCTTCTACCCCCTTATTAGGACTTGGAGCCGACCCAGGCGTCGTTCTCTAATTGTCTGCGCCCTCCGCCATTCGTGGCAGGACCACAGAGGAAAGTTCAAGTAGTCCGTAAATCTGGCGATTCGAGGGGCGTAACGCGCTTGAAACCATGCAAAGCATGCTCTTTATGTAAACGTTTAGGACTAAGCGCAGTCTCCGTTTTCCCCGTGGGGCCTTCCTCCCTACTCCTAGGCTTAGTCCTGGCTGCTCACTTGGTGAATACCACTTTTCATAAACCTTCATGTTGTAATCCAGCAGAAGAACATGCACTACACAAAACACCTAAAGAAACAGCTAGGAATATAAAGCTGACGGCAGCTCGTAACTTTTAAGGACTCCTTGAGCCAAAATGGCATTAGAGCAGACTGTTCACCGCAATGTCCCCCCATACCGGATGAGACCCCTAAATTTACTTATTATTTTCTCATGACTAGGGCAAAATGTGTTTGATTCGCTCGAACAGCGAGCGACTTTTCCTCCTCACGCGCGCGAGTTTTTTCTCGGTGCGGGAACCCCGGGTCCACTCTTGAGCAGTGATGGACCTAGGGTTCCCGCAGCGAAAAAGTTTCGTGTGCGGAGAATGTAAAAGTCGTTGCGAATCACGCCAAAAAACTATCCACTGGTGTAGTACATTCGAGACGAGCAAAATTGGTTCAGAAGAGTATCAGTTCCAGATATGATAAAGATTCCGAGTCGCTTTGTAACTTACGTAGTAGATGAGCGTTTGAGATGTTTTTGCTATATGAATGTTAAGGGCACAATGCCAAAGGAAATGCACTGCCCGCTGAAACGGCGTCCATACTGAGCAAAATTGCTGGCAGCTGTTTATTTCCACATGGGCAGAGCTGGCAGTACGTTCATTCGGTATGCAGCGGGTATGAAACTATAGAAAAAATTTTAACCTCGAGACCTCTTTCCCTTCTTCGCCCCTTCATACGCATGGCGCACGTGTCGCGAGTACTACGGTCCCAGAATCCCGAGGTAAGCAAACCAGCCCGTTTGGCGATTCTGCTGGGGGCGTATGCTTAGTGTTGGGGAAGGGGATGGAATCCCCGAGATCAAGACCTGCATTATCTCGCAGGTCCGTCCTCTCTTCAAGGCTCAGTCCTAAGGTAAGCACCGAATTGAGGCGGTTCCAAGGGCGAGGTGAAGCAGTCCGTCCACCTTCTGGGACCCCATCCCCTCCCCAACATTCAGCATACGGCCCCAGCAGAAACGTCAAACGGGCTGGTTTGCTTCAGATCCCGAGATGTCACGGTCAATACACATCTAATTTTTGTTAAAACTTCAAGGTACTGCAAAGGAGCCGCAAGCAGTGGGCGCTGCCTGAAAGATGCGCGACTGTTTTTTGCGCTCACGCTCGCACCAAATACCGCATTTGAACCAAGATCCGCTGCTCACAATATCAAACCAAGTATGATTGTTAGTCAGCGCATCTCTACACTTCTATCGAATATAATATAAAATGACTCCAGAGTCTTCTAAATTCTGACTATGATTACTAATTATTCAGAATCGAAATAGTGAATGTTAATCCTGACAAAGGACCAAGTTGGTATTTAGCTAAATCACCACTCGGAAGTGTTCCTGCATTGGAAATCAATGGGAAGGTGAGCCGACATTTTGCTAAAACCTCTTTTTTCTTGGGATCGGACTCAAATCTTAAACCTATTGCGCTCAATGATCACGCGTTCACCCTCTCCTTTGCTGCTACCAGGTGGCAAATGAGCAAAATAAGTGTAAATGGGCAGGCGACTTGCGGGCAGCCTAATTAAGTTCTTTTACATAACGTTCGGCTAACAGATCTCGCATTTTATGTTTTTGATCTTCTCCACCTATACTTCCTAGGGCAATATAAGTTCAAGTTAGCAATTCAGTCGAGTTTGCGATGACAACTTTCATCACTTTATCGTTAGTATCGCAGACTCTAATGAACGTGCAACTCCTGAATAGTCGATTAGACAGTAATAAGATCATGGGTTATAAAGGTATTCGAAGTGTGCGTGTTAAAATAAACATGGAAGCTGGAGCCGTTTTCCCAACATTACTAAAGTTTTACCACTGCACGAGTAGCTATTATTTCCAGGTTTCTGTTGCATGATAAGACCACAGTTCAATAAAAGGCTCTTCAGGTAATTTGGGAATCAAAAGTACTAGCTGAATACCTTGACGAAGTCTTTCCCACGACATCGGTACTTCCACGAGATCCATTCGAAAAAGCAGAACAGAAGGTCATCGCCGAACGCCTCTCACCGGTATCCACTTTTAGTGCCTTCTGAAAAACTTCTTATATTTTGATTAATTTTTGATAGCCAATATTTCGTACAAATATACATGTGTTTCTATTGAGCTAACCTTAGGGCAATTTTACAGCTGATGAATGTTTTATTCGACTTGTTCAACTCGAATACACCCGCAGCCCAGCGTAAAACGGACAACTCCTTGCATTCGGCGCTTCGTGGCGCCGAAGCTTTGCTCAAGGATAGTTTTTACGGAGGTAAGAATCAAGTTCTCGCTATTATTCCTATAGAATGCACACCAAGTACCCATCAGGCATGTGATGCTACTCAATTCACCCATATACTAACTGCCGACGAAATTTCCCTCCAACAAAAATAAAATAGCA
Organism: Teladorsagia circumcincta; assembly: GCA_002352805.1. Lineage (NCBI taxonomy): Eukaryota > Metazoa > Nematoda > Chromadorea > Rhabditida > Trichostrongylidae > Teladorsagia > Teladorsagia circumcincta. The sequence goes on from KZ345133.1 coordinate 144,566, forward strand.
GCTAGAGCAACACCCCATTATCAAATTGGAAGCATCACAGCGGTTAATAATGGGTTTTGGATCCAGAATTCACTAGAAATGAAAAGAAGGACCAAAGCAAAAGCCGATGAAGTCACTGACACGTACTTTCTTTCTTTCCCCTTAAAATTAGGGAGAAGCGGTGCAGAGTGGAAGAGTTTTCTGATTTTGATTGCTCCACTGCTCATGTAACCGGGGCGTATTTGAATTGGCCGCCATGCCGTAACCCATGTTGCGTGTCGCGGGGTGTGCACGGGTATCTCGTCCGTAAGTTCACATTAGTGCCATCAGATCACTTCGTAGGGTCCTAGCGCCACTGTCGCGCACTTTCGAGCCGCGGCAACGGCACATGTATGATAGTCAATGCCATTCTACCCTTTGAAAGGGTTCTTCTACACGACTTCTGCTGGGGTTGTTGCTTCAAAAGGGAAAGCTATATGTTGTTTCTGCTTTTACCTTCAGATAGTTGATCTTGCCTCCAAAGGTTGCTGCTCTTCGGTTGTTTTTGACCAAATGACATGTCCATCGTTAAAGAATCGGGACTCTGAAATTGGCTACTGAAGATGAATTTTCGCCTCTTCAATAAAATACATCTCACAGACACATATCTAATGATAATTTCCTGAAAAAACTTAATCCTCACTTCTTTCAATAATAGGCAATTGACTGTGGTAGAATGATATGATTAAGTTTGTGATTTCTTTGTGCTTTAGGTCGCACACCAGGATTCCCTGATTACATGCTATGGCCATTCCTGGAGCGACTTGAGCTCATCACGCTCTCTCCGTACACCCAGTTCAGGTACTCCCATTTCAAACTTCTCTCACTGGTTTCCCCAGGAAATAATACTCGTGGAATATCGTGGAAGAAGAGGAATACCTAGCTCCAAACACCCATGACATTGTCAGCAGATGCGAAATCTGTAAATAATTACCGTGGCCCTGTGAATCGTTTTACTTCTGCACAAAGCCAAAGGTAAGAGTCACCCTAGGCAACATCTTCTAGCTAGGGGTTTGAGGCAAGAAATATAAAGCTGGGCTTATAAAAATTGAATTAAATTTTCATGAAGTAGGAGCTTTTTAGATACTTCCCGGGTCTCCATTATCCCCGAATGGGTGCCTACATTGCTCGTATGCAAAGCCAACCAGAGGTTTGTAATTTTTACTAGTCAGGTGGAGTTCTCTGAATTGTTTTCTTATCAAATCTTCTAGGTCAAATTCGCTATGCGGCCACTGTCACATCACAAAGCCTACGTGGACAGTTTTGCTGCAGGAAACCCCAACTATGATTACGGTATTTTCCACAGCGGATAACTAATAGATTTACTACGACTGGAAACGGTGCTGTTATTAATAAGTATTCGCTGTCCTATAATTCGAAGTTTGCATTTCAGGTGATTTTTGATCCGTAGGTCCACAATTGAAATTTCTGTAAATAAGTGGAGCAATTTTCCCGCTTGCAAACCATTTCTCCATTGCCCTTTCATGCTATTGTGATTCCATGAATTACACTGACTCTCAAGAAAACCCGGTTTTCCATAGCAGTTTAGAAAAAAAGAAAGAAAATTCCATTAGAATAGAATATAGCTGGCAGACTAGCTCCCATTATTAGAGTATAGTGCCAGAATTTTGTTAGGTATCCACAGTAGATGAACTTCCGCAGCTTGCCACTGATCAGAACATTTTTTGGATGAATGCCTAAGCAAGAAACTTCTCTTAATCTGTTATAAGCAGGACCATGGCCGCCCAAAGTTGGATTGGCTAGATTTCAAAAGTTTGTCGCTAATGTGTCTTTCTTTTTTACCTTCCACAACTAACTTATTACAAATTGTTTGTACATAAAGTCTACGAAGTGATAAATTTTTCAAAAATGTGTCTCTTCATTTGCACCATAATACTGAAACTAGAAGAAAAACAAAGACGAATTCGAAGTCGTGGATTAGCAAAAGCCGGACACCTCATTGTCAGCTCAGAAATGAGACTGTTCTCAAGAATAGTAAAACGAACGCGGTAGTACCAGCCTACTACGGCCTCACGGAACACTCGCTCGTGCCCGTGTTAGGTAACTCATAGCCAGTCCTCCATTCGTAACGATGGCACAGCATTAGATACGTATCGATCGTCTGATACGTCCGATCGGGCAAGCGGTACGTAACTAAGAGCGAAGCCAGACTGCGAATAGAGCGATTCGCTAGCGTAGTCATAAGCCTCTACTTCCGTGACCCGTTTCAAGGCGCGAATGTTGTAGTACCTCCGCAGTTGCCGAACCAACATCTAATCCACAGGTGGGAACTCTTCAGTGGAGTTAACCCTACGTCATGCCCTCGCTGGAAGATACTCCGAGCTTTGCTTCGACATACACAAATTTTCCCACTTTTTTCCACAATGTTGTACGGCTTTTTTGTAAGGCATGACAAGGAGAATCGTATTATGAGTCGATATTCGCACCAGTGCGGAATAGACTAGAAAATGCGGATAGTGCGGATGGAAAGGGAAGTAGCTGAGAATTTTAAGGCAGACGTTGCTTCGCATGCTGCGTCGATTTGCGGTGTAAGAGTCGGATCTACTCTTACAAAGGAGGTCTTTGAGATAATGCCCAGCTTTCTCCGAACGGTTTTCATATAAATTAGGGGTGCATGCATGGATTTCAGAATGTTGTTTAATTTTTTCTGAGCGGCACTCTGAGTGCCCAAAAAGGGGTTCAAATAGCAGAAGCGCCACACCTTTTTGACATGAGGTTTTGGTGAAAATCGTCTCATATGGGTTATTGATGGTCAAGATGGTACTATGGCATCCATTACTGACTACGGGTATGATTTTGACACATCATATAAGCGCCAATCGAAAATGCAAAAATTTGTCGCCTCGGGGAATCGAGCCATGGGACACCTTGACATCCCTTTTTGGCTCTCAGAAGGCCGCTCAGGAGAAATGAAATACAGTTCTATGCTTCATGCACTTGTCTCGACATAATGCAAAAAGTATTTTAAAAAGCGCGGCATGCCCCGAAAGACCTTCCTTGTTAGAGTTCGAGGATAGAGTGGATAAATTTCCGACCTTGCGATCATGTGATCTCTAGGGTGGTCGATACTCCATATGTAAAAAACGCACGATCGCACGATTGCGCGTTCGACAAGCTTGATTCGGCCCTGTGGACTGTGCCTTCAATCAAAGCCGCCGCATTACTCCACAGTCCATTTCGGAGTTGGGATAGGCATGTCAAGTGGCTGCCGCAGCACATAATAGAAGTTACGTGAATATGCTGTTGCCAGCATGCTTTGCTAATATCCAGCGATGTATGTTGGAAGCAGCTCATCCGCGCGACATTTATCGAGTGCGGCTGCCGCCACGTCATTCCCGGTGACACGACCACCGCAACTCTCGGATGTGGAGTAAATGTGATCTCCCCGATAGGAAAGGGGTCAGACTTTGCTAACCGGGAGAATCGCCGGGAGCAAACGGTGCGTCAGCAGTTCGAGCGATGTACGACTCGATAGTGTGGAAAACTGCAAGTCTCCGCGGTTTGCTGAAATCGCAAACTTACACCGGCCTGAATGCATGCTCATTGCACGCTGACGTCAGATGCCTCATTGCCATGTGTGCAACGACTGCACTTCTACGTTAACTTTTGCGCCGCTTTCCTTACTTTCACTCTGACCGCGCCAACCGCGCATTCCACAAAGTATGGAAGCACCCTTAGAGAGATAAGTATTTCCTTCCGAACAGGAAAAGCAAAAAAGATTTCCGAGGTGAGTTACCGATTCTCTTGCGCAGAAAAAATGACTCGATGTTGTTGCAAGTGAGCCTCCCACTCCGGAGCTCCTTTCTCTCTTCGGCGTAGGCAGGAATCCTTGTCCTCCTACTTTGCTTTGAGTAATCTGCACAAGAATGTCCTTCCCCCTCACGTGTAGACTGATCCAGGTCAGACATCCTGATTCATTCATCCCTTTCTCTTCGCGTATAGACAACACGTTGGCGACAGCGTGTGTTTTGCCTTTTTGACCGCGTGAGACAGGCGCGATTCTGCGAGCGCGGCCGCCTTACCTCGCTTGGATCTTTGCATACAAAATACACAAAAGTTGATCACACAAAGTACTTTCGCCGTAGTGAAATGGGATAAAGTAATCTGGAGATACAATAGCAAATTTCCGCCGAAAGACGTGTAGTAAAAAAAAGTTTGCTTACTTCCGATGTGGTGCACGTGAAATTCTTTCCCTTAATTATTTCATTTGAAAAATATCTTGTAATTATGGTTTTGTAATTGTTTCCACTACTCTTTTTTATGTTCATGCTAATGATAATTGAAGGAAAACGAGGAAACAACAGAAATGAAATTTCAGTGAGGCAGTGAGGAAACCTTAGCTCATAAAACCACGTCGTTTATAATATGACAATGAATGACCAACAGAATGACTGCAAATCATTAAGCAAAAATCACATGGTAGAAAAATGAGTGGTACGCACGCAGTCGCCTTAATGCGTTGTTGCTAACCGTTTGGCGACAATGCAGATTTCCACGTAGCGGGTTCATGAGACCACGCCTCTTTTCGCCTCTTCCAACTATTACTGCACATGGGGCAAAATTCCCTAAAAGCAGTTTTTCTACGAATTTTTTGACTTTGACTATATATAATATAACTGAAGTCTCGAGCTTTACGGCTGTGTATTGTCGGGATTACAGTCCATATCCCGATGCTAGGGTAGGCGTGTAAGCGAAAGTGATGTGGCTGCTGCCGCACTTGATAGAAGTTGCGTGGCTGAGCTGTTGGCAGCATACTTCGCTGATATCCAGCAATGTGTGTTGGAAGCAGCTTATCTACGCAGCTTCTATCAAGTGCTGCAGCAGCCACGTCACTTCCGCTTACACGCCTACCCTAGCTTCGGGATATGGACTGTACAAGTAGAAGTTTTGGAAAATAACACGGTTTTCAACAGGATGGATGGTAGAAACTTCAGAAGTTCATATGTACGGTAGGTAGTTCAAACCCCTCCTTATGCCTTAAAGCAACACCATCGGGACAAGACGGATAACGAAGTCCGCGGATTCCGTGCTACAGTAATCCGCGTTAACTTTGGTGCGCGCTGCAGCAAACGAGGAGCGCCCTTTCAACGACGCATTCTTTCCCTCATTCTTTCTTCTTTCTTCCTGAATTCATTCAGAATCAGTCGCCATTCTTAATTCTCGTTTCGTACATTGAGGAAAGCGCTTCATGAAGCCAGCAACTGCTGATCAAGTTCAAGTGACTGGAAGATTTGCTAAAGCTGGCTATAATTCTACAGTGCGTACCAAAAGTATGTGGACACCCTGAAATCGATTTTCAGGGAGCCAGCTGAAGAATTTTCTGTCATGAAACTTCCATTGTTCAACCTTTCGTGGTCGATAACCTACAAAGACAGTTTGGGCAAAAGATTCCATTCAAGTTTAGCAAACTATTTGTGATGGAAATTTTTTCTTTGTATCAAAAGTATGTGGACACCATGAGGTGGATCAACTTTCTGCACCGATTTCCTAGCCTATGTTTACTTCTCCTTTTGTTAATTATTCTAGCATTATTCCTCTTCACGGCATGCATTTTTCTGGAGGATACCAAGCACAGATGTGTGGTCCTCATGTTGCTGAGCCTTCCAATCGCGAAATAGCACGTCAACCCTGTCGTACATCCTTGCACGTAAAAGAAGAAATCCAGAGTACTGTTGCTAAGGCCTAGGCACTGTCTGGGAGTCGTCCTTAATCGATATTTGTTCGAAGCAACCCAAGAATAGCCTGTCCTGCCTCCGAATGCAAATGGTCTGCTATCTACGGTCGCTCTTAAATGATTTCCCCTCTTGTAAAAAAGACCACTCGGTGTTCCATTCAATCCAGTGACGACCTGACACGAGAGAAAATGAACGAGGCTTCGTGTATGGATGCATAGCACTGATTGGCAAGGTAGGAATTCTCTCTCAGAGAAGGAATCACAATATTGGACGTTGAACCCGAACAGGCAGGGTTTTTGCGAAAACGATAAGAATAAAATAAAAGACGCTCTGTGGCAATTTCCACCTTAGACAACCTTGAATGGTGAGGAGAAGTTTATGTCTGGCCATTCGGCT
>KZ345133.1:165929-182287 GCA_002352805.1 Teladorsagia circumcincta
TTAACGAAAAAAAAAATTGACGTGAAACAATAGAATGGCATTACTGAGAAGAAGGAACTGAAGAATAGCGGCTTTGCTATCAATCGATAGACCATACGTTCAACTGCGTTGTTATTTCCGCTAAGGCTGTTCACAGCCTCCGCGGCTTAGGTAAATTTTCGAAACTGCTTTTCCTGTAGGTCAAGTTGTTGGCACCCTTAAACCACCTTTTGCGAACATCAAGAGAAATTTTTGCAATGGTGAGCTCGAAGACTACGATTTGATCTATCGAATTTTGATCGGCCAGTTCAATCATTGCTCTTGGCGCAATTGGACGATGCTAAATCTGCAAATGAGCTAAGATAATTTTTTAAATGTAACTTCAAGGACTTTGAGCTCGTAATTTCGTTGACTAATACATTATTGAGCGCATTGGTAACTTTTTATGCAGATTTCCTTTCTCCGCTAGAACTTCTTCGTTACAATAGTTTTAGAATTTTGTGATGTTACCAATTAGATTTCGATAGTTTCCAGCTGTCTCCACAATGGTTGACACTTCGTGAAATTTTGTTCTCGTAGTATAATTCACTTGTGCACTAGGAGTGACGAGTAAAGCTAAGAATGATTCAAATGAACTATGAAAATAATAAAAATAAATAATTCCCATGGCTTCGAGAGTCTCCTGGCAATTTTCGAAAACGAAGTTCCATCTTTAACCAAAGTTCGCGCCAGCACTTAACTTCAGCGCCACTTACCAATGCTGAAATATGTGTCGGTTTTTCTCTTTGCATGGATTCAATAATGATGGAGTAGATCTTACCAGTACCAGTTAGAAAACTTCCCGTGCTACTGTTGGCAAATTAGGTGGTGGTATGTACACTACAACAAGGGATGTACCTATAAGAGGGGGATATTCGGCTTGACCAGAAATGTTGGTTGAAACCATTGTATGTGTTTCACTTTTTCCCAGATGAGCCATTCGCATTGAATTTCAATATGTAATGTCTTTTAATAGTTCAAAATCTCCGAGCCTTGCGGATTCAGAAAAACTGTAAATGTAATAGTTTGTGGAAAATGATACATCGATAACCATTTTATGGAATACATTCGATCGCTACGGACTTATGTATATTTTCAGATTTCCGTTTTCGTTCACCATTGGAGTTCAATGCTTACCGAGTAAGCCCTTTATCAATGCGTTTGAACACATGCGGAACTTTTTTTCCAAACGCTATGTAATAAATTTTAAGAACAATACTGTGTCGGGAGAGTTCGCCCTTTCTACTCGTAACGCATATGCCATCTTGAAGAGAACTCCAAAACCGTACACTGTCGAGCAACTTGCTGTTGCTGTCAAGCAGGCTTTCGTTGACATTACTCCACAGGATTACGATTATGCCCTGAAGTGGGTTGTCACTTTCTTAAACCTTTATCTGCAATTCGAGGTTTTGGCGCTACTGATTTTCTTCAGACAGCTGGCCCACACCGTCATCTGCAAAGAGGGGATTTTGGCGTTCAAGGAAGGTCATGGCCTTCCAGAGGATAACGTGGCCATAGTGAAGGAAGATGATACTGGCACAGAAAACAAAGTGATAAAAGACTTAGATTTGGATCTCGACGTTCATAATCTCGGAGGAGATGGTGGTGCATTCCCAAGATTCTTTGGGCCTCATTAGAAGGTAGGTGTAGTTTTGTCACTCCTTTCTACGACCGCTCCCCTTTTAACACGTTGACGACAGCATGATGTGCATGCGCGTAAGATTTCACATGAATAGGCAGTTTTGCTCGATTTAATTGGTAATTATTCATGTTAGAGAACAGTCCGTCTAGATTATCGGATCCAGAAAATGATAAATCCATTCGGCCGTTGTCAGACTTTGCGAATCGAACTGTGCACCAGCGAGCTAGCTACTCAAAAGTGGTGGGACCCAATGTTCAAAGGAAGTCTCGCCACCACACGGCGTCCACTGTCCAGTGACTGTTTGAAAGTGGCGGAATTTCATTTACACGTGGGGTCCCGCCACTGTTGAGTCGCTGGTACATCGCTCGACTCGCTAGTGCAATGCTCGATTTTGTTATCAGTAAGGGCGAGGTCAGACTTTGCGAATCGAGAGATTCGTAAAGTCTAACCTCGCTCTTACTAATAACAAAATCATTAGTGGTAGCATTAGTTTTGAGGGAATACTTTCAACACTCTCGCGACCGCGGGGGATTTTCAAAGACTGCCCGTTCGGGCCAGCCCCCAGAGGCAACTACGCAATGTCAGCCACCGGTGGCTGACATTGTCCGAAGTGAGCATCTTCGCGTCAGCCAGCGGCGGCTGACATTGTCTCGAATGGGTTAAAAATGCGGAGGAACACACACAACGGGCTGTCGTCAGTGTGTCAAATATGTTGTATGTAGATATCCTATTGATACTGTAGCTTGAATCTTGATTAATTTTATTCAGAGTTGACGGATACGACAGTACAAAAGCATGAACGGATATTTTTGTTTTATGACGATAGTCTTATCAAGACAGAACGTGACGTTAGCATTGTCATAAGCACCACGAAATGTTTATTTTTGAACAACAATGTCACTGTAATGCACCTTGCACTCAAGATGTTGGCCTACATTGTATACTGTCAATGACTAAAATTTAGTTCATATGGATTGAAAGAGCAATTACAATTGTTTTGGATACATGAAGTGATGTTATGTTAGTGGCTTTGTGTTCATGGAAGAGTTTCTGGTGAAAACCTGATATTTGACTGCTTTAATCGTTACTTTCAGAGCCACAATCCTAAGGCTGGTGTCAGAGTCCGCGAATCGTCGACAGGTCGCGGACCTTGACACAAGCCTGGCTAGGTGAACCTGGATGATCATTGTTTTGTTTCGGAAACCGCTATTTACAGTGATTATGCTTTCTGCAAACATTGCTCTTACTGGTAAAAATGGGAATTAGGGGTAACGTGCCAGTCAGGGCATTTAGTTGCGCTGACAAGTACGTTCAAGCCCTAGCACGCACTTAATTAGGTGCTTCTGCTTGAAATAAGATGTTGCAAAAAGATGCTACCTTGTTGAATTTTTAGAATAGCGCCTTAAGTATGAGTAATGACAGTTTCCTGTTGCAAAGATTACGAATGAGGTTCTCTTCTCAACTTACATGTCTTTCTTTTATATTGCATGTTAAATACAGGGATACGACTTGAGGACTGATGCGTAACTACGGAACGGTGACAGAAAATGTAATATGTGCTTTTTATTTCTTGCTGTATAGACTTAAGAGAATACCATAGGCGTAATCTTCATTCAGGGAACCCGCAATTCAACAACCAATTCAGATCGGTCCCGATGGGAGAAATTTTACTCGAAGTTGCAGCTCTTGTAAGTACTCCTATTTTCTTTGTTTTATTTGTTCGAAGAGATTGTTGTTTGGCGGGGAAAACTGTGTTACTGGTGGTTGCAATAATTGGTTTTCAATAAATCTCTTGATATTAATATTGATTCTTCCAGCAGGACCAAGGCTTATGGTCTGAACTTCGCACAATCACGTTTACTCTAACATGTAAAATAAAAACAATCCATACCCAAAGTCTTAGACTTATTTTGAAGTGAATTCACAACTGGTTCGCACTTCAAAACTCTTTCAACTAAAAGTGAAGCGTCTCTTAAAGGTGCGGTCAAGCACTTATCGGTGGGTGTGGTTCGCTATGACACAAAGCGACTTTTCCGCTTTCCGCACGCGAAACTTTTCGCTGCGGGATCCTTAGGCCCGCCACTGAAGATAGGTGGACCTGGGGTCCTCGCAGGGAAAAAAGTTTTGTGAGCGAAAACGGAAAAGTCGCCTTCTGTCATAGCGAACCACACCTCGGATCAGTTGTACGAATTCCATACGGTCACAAGATCGGTACGTATCTTTTCCACACTCGAGCTGCTCGCTTAGCGAAATATGATAAGGTCCTAAGGCCGCCTTAGAACTTGACGCCTATTGTGCGTTTTGAGCAAAACGTAGACTCACCGATCGGAGTTTCACGGCTTGAGCTGAGCCTGCTACGAATTTTGACTTTTTCTGCGCATGGACCACAGATAAGCCACAACAGCTGTTAGAGTTAGTAGATTTAGTGATGAGCGAGAATGCACCAAATGGGTGATAAGATGGTAGATAGTGGATAGTAGTGCACACCTTTTTTCGAGAACTCGGAAATTTTCAAGGCCGGCGCAGCACATGCATTGACTGCGGCTTCATGACTTCCTTTACACCTGAAGGTGTGGGTGCGGCGAGCGTGTACGAGTCGATAGTGCTCCCGCACAATTCGCGACGGACGCAGCCGCCCGCAACAGGGTATTCGACAGGAGGCCCGTCGCGCGATAAGACGGCAGAGACGCAGACGGGTCAGCGGAAGAGTCGCAGCGCGTACTGTAGCAATTCAGCGGCAAGTTAGATAAATGTACTATAGTATAGTACGTCCCACGTCGCACAATGCGCGCTGCGACTCCTCCGCTGACCCCTATGCGTCTCGCGGGATAGAAAGTGCATTTATATATACACTCGATACCCTCTGTTATGATACTGAGTTGGCTATGATGCTGCGGCATTACAAATTTCTCTGGCATAGTGTTAACGGCACATTTGGTCTCTGACAAGGTTGCACCAGGCAAACAGCTGGTGCAGCCTTGTCAAAAACATAAGGCGACAGCTGTATCTAAAATGAAGCTTGGATAACCGATGGGATTGCTGAAATCTTTACAGGATAGTTTATCAGATAGAGATTGTTGAAGCGAACGTGTAAATGAGTTGCTCGATATTCGAAATATCAGCAAAAGATTTCATATGCGAATCAGTGTTTCACACGGTTGTTTTATTAGTCTGGGAAGTAGTGAAGCCTGAGAATTGGAGTAGCTGAAATGATCGACTTTGGATACAAGTTCTAAAATTCTTGCCTACCGTAATCGTTGAAGGATTTTCTATGTTTCGTTGTGGCGGTCACGTTGGCTGTGGTTTTTGACGTCTACCAACATAGTCGGTTTGGGAATTGTCCTTTTCATAGCTGCTGTATTAAAGCAAGGTTCGTTTGGTTTCAACACTCTCACATTCATTTTGTGTTAGACTACGCAAAATTATGTGCGAAGGTTTTAGCTGTATTTTACGACGTGCTACCAAGAACTGGATTGGTCCGCTACGAAACTGCATTGGACACAACTCATCTGATGGAAATGCGTTTGGAAAGGTTCGAAAGACAACACATGATGCAACAGGCGAGAGCTCTTATTCATTTGATATAGCTTACCAGACCAGGCTGGATAGATCACTTAGAAGATTCTCGGAAATTCTCTTTTCGGTACTACCTCGGTTTGTAGCCGCCGCGGCGGCGGCTGCCCCTCCTCCCTACTAGGTTAGCAGTCTCGTCTTTTCTTGCCATAAATTCGTTTACTACGCTTTATAATTTTTCATATTATGTCCTCAAGCTATTATCGCTGCTGACGTTTTTTAGCAGGCCTACCTTGAAAAACTCCAAAAAATAGAGCAGGCTGTGCGCAGCTCAGTAGCCGAAGTTCGTTCGGAAATCCTCAATACAGTTTCTGAGGTTGGTACATAAAAAGAAATGTAATTGCACAGTCGAGCCAAGTAGCTATCTACAATAGCAAATTCAGCTACGCTCTGAAATGGAGAGATACAAGGCCGAAAAAGAAGAGCTGGCTCACACAGGCACTCAGAAATTAGCGAGCCAGATAGCTGATCAGTTGGTAACGATGAAAGGACAGTTGAACAGTCGCTTAGCAGACGTCGAGTCCCAAATTACGATAGCTAGTGAACGAATGCGCGCGGCCACCAACACATGTTCTGCAACATCGTCTTTAGAAGCAATGCGATCTACTGTGGAGAAAAAACGAGGAGCAGTCAATTTAGCCAGTCGGTCACATGGTACGTGAAGATTACAGCTCCGATCGTTTCCTTAGTTCATCTCATGTTGTAAATGACTAATGTATTCAAACTGCCACTCTTCAATATGCTTAACTTTCGGCATTGAATCAAAAACCTTTTTATGCTGGCTGTATGAATTTCGTTAAAATAATAATAATAGCGGAATAAAAAAGAATAAGGCGACTGGCGTTCAGGCGTTCATGCAATCCTTTCTGTGCTGCGTCACACAGTATAAACTCACTTAAATCTCTATTTTATCTGAAGATGTAGAATGACGAGGGGGCGGGGGTGGGGGAGGAGGTAGGTAGGGAGGTTGGCTAATGTAAAACGGGGAAGAGAAAAGCTCACCGACGGCACGGACGCGAGCGCGTGCTGGTGACGTCACAGCTGCAGGACGAGCCAGCGCCGCTAACACTTCCCTCGAACTGTAACGAAGTTGCTGGCTCTGTGCCATGCGGTAACCATGCAATCAGTGATGCGAGGAGTGGATGATTGTAATATGTATAGATACCATCCTCAAGTTACTGAGTAGGAATTTTATGTGTATATTGTTTTCAGTTGTAGGACATGATCAGTAATGAAATGAAGGAAGTCAACGCCTTGTGAAACCTCAGGAGTGCGCAATCGAGCTGAAGTTGATTCTTATAAGTCCATTCATTGGCTTCATATACTTACACCACTACTTACTTATTCCTCAAGTTACAGAGTTACTTAACAGTGGAATAGAGTACGATGGACCCCCTCCGTACATCATCTTTCGAAGCAACAGTGTCACGAGTGTTCCAAAAATTTGATGTAATGGTGTGGGATGATGCGCTAGCCCTAGCCAAGCATACACGAATAGAAAATGAACAGAAAACACGCCTTCAAATGCTGCTAAAACGGGGAGAATCACTGACGGCGGAGGAGGTGCGTACGCGCACTGTACGCACCTCCCCTTTGCCGTCGTGGAGAGTGCGAGGTTGGATGCGCAGGTATTTGCATATTCGTTTCGGGACACCGGCCTATTTTAAGTCGATCTTTCAAAGCAACTCACGTTTTGCCTTGAGTCTACTTGGCCTTGCGGAAGCAGTGTGGTTTTGCTCGGGTTTTCGCAGTCATCTGACGACGCATTACGCCCTAACGGCAATTGCGGGCAAATAGCAAGGTACTGCAGCTACTTGTGAGCAATCGCGATTGGGGCGCAGGCGTTCGGACAGCTCGTCCATCCCGTTCTTCTCTTTATTTCTGAGCCGAGGAAGGTGAGCCCCAGTTTTGAGGTCTAGTCGGCCTTTTTCTTCCTCGTTTTCTTCATCATCAGTCAGCTTCCTACCTATAACTTCGTTACCGACCGCATGACTCCTCGAACCCGTCCTGACACTGTTGCTTTAAGGTATTGGTGACCAGCGCTGACTCTTCTCGTTGCCTCGCCACCGCCATGACGTCGATGTGACGTCAACTACACGCGAACGCGCCCGCGCCGCCGGTGAACTTTTCTATGGAGCCATGTATAATTGAGGCTTTTATTCTTAACCCATTCGCGACAATGGCAGCCACCGGTAGCTGATGCGAAGACGCTCACTTGAGACCATTTCATCCAAAGTGGCCCTCATGGGAAGAGTTTCAGCAAAAGTTGTTGATTTTTAACACTTCACCTCACTTCAAGAAAGCGTCGCGAGGGGCAATGACAGCCACCGGTAGCTGCCATTTTGCGATAGTCTCAAACGGAGATGGCCCAAACGGGCAGATTGAAAATCCTCCGCGGTCGTGAATGTGTAAAGACAAATCTGGTAAAAGTCATCCGATCCCCGGCAGGACAGAAAGCTCGGCTGGTTCAGGCGGAATTCGGTACGGGATTTGGCTCCCCTTCCCCGCTCACCGCGCCCATTGTAAGCGGCCGCTCTTGCTACTACACTATTAAAGAAGATTTAGCGGGTTCGAAAATCATCTTGCATACAGTTTGATTTCTAAATACTATTGATTGCTGATTCCTACTACTACCTCACGATTTCTTGTCACTTCTTTGTAAAGTAATCATGGGATTTTGTGACCTGTATAAACTCGAAATAGTACAGTCCTTTGCTAGTAGCTACCGCACCAGAACCTTACGAAAGTTTCGTCTGAATTGAAATCAAAAGCCACTTTTGATAAAAATTAGAAACTGTCACATAAATGAAATCGCCATGGTCATGTGTCGCTAAATAAAGGCGATTTCGGCACTGGACAAAATTATTTTTACTGACTTTGTTGTCTTTTCAAGATTTTTCTCCAGGTGCATATGTTGTTTCACATCTAACTTCAAAAGCTGTCACATCAGGGTCTGTGTTGTACAACCTTGTCGGTAGTGTTTTTGGACTGGAAACGTACAATTTTGCGATCACGGTAAATGAGCCTTTGGTACACTGTTGCAGGATATGTGGCGATTGTTGAAATAATGCCGCATTGCAGGAGCGGACCCATATCATGCCGTCCGAAGCGTTTTGTTTTGAAGGTGAGGAGGGCAAACTGACGATTCATTTATGGTCCAATGCGAGTGTGGATGCTATCGAGTATGAACATGACTACTGGCATGATATCGTGCCAATTAGCGCACCTGACCGATACGATGTGTTGGTAAGTTTGAAATGGAAACATACATTGCAGTGCGAGAAATTGCCGTTACATTAAGAGCACACCCTTTGTGATCTTCTAATTGCGTTGTTAGCATCTTCGTTGGCTCGCACCTCCTGAAATAAAGGTACATGAATCCTGTGGTGTTAACCGAGTCACTTATTCCAGCTTCTGTTGATGTTTTAATCAGCTTAAATTCAGAAAACTAAAAGAGGAAGTCATTTCGAGTTAGATAACATGGACCAAGAACTTCCATCACTAATACTACCATCACGTCGTTATGTGGGCAGTTGGCTGGTCTACCACCAGCTCTTACTCCTTATGTACATGATGGGGCTTCACTCGCTATAGTGGGATATGATTGAATAACATTTATATAGCATGGAATGCCAAGAAAAGAGATTCAGAGACTCCAGTAATCATTTCTAAAGATGAACCTAATTTTTCGATAAAAGTGTGTATGAAAAAACGCATTTAAAGCGGACTATATCACAGCGTATTTTCTACATTACCTAGGTTATTTGTTTCCAATGATTTCATCATCCAACTTATCTTGAAGAACGTTTCTTCAAATGTTGGAATATTGCCAGGCATGTATGGATCGCGAATGTGAAAATATGGTCCTACTCGCAGAATGCCGTTACCCGATAAATGAAAAAGGAGGACCCAATCAAATATGTGAGATCCAGGTAAGTAATGCTTTCGCTTGGTACTTGAGAATGAATGTATCGACTTATTTTTAGAATCGATCACCTCCAACCGATCAAGTCCAGGTGGTGTTCAGAACTAATCACGGCCAAGGGTATACTTGTGTCTATCAGCTCAGAGTGCTTAACTGGAACTAAATGTAAAGTATATGGTGATTGTAGATAGCTTATTATTCTGATCTAGTTGTATTCGGTCGTTTCTCAGCATGTTGTTGTAAAATTTTGTTAACTTATCAAACTTCTAGCATCTGTGTACTATTGTTCATTTGTGAAGGTTGACATTGGTCTTACTGAATCTTGTCTCAATCACTTATCCCCCACAATAAAGAGCTGCAGATTAGCCATTTGTGAAATCTGAGCCGGAGAAGTCTCTGAGAAAATTCAAGCAAACTTTTCCAACTATTTATTTTTTTATTGCAATCAACCTTACGAAGCTGTCATTAGTCTATTCGTTACTTGAATTTTGTGAATTGTATTGGTTATTCGGTAACTCCTAGTTTATAATTGTACTTGTGAATTCTATGGAATTGTTGAGAAACAAGAATTCGTGGATGTCTCAAAAATACATTTGTCTGTGGTATGAGATTTCCTGTTTGGTATTGCCGCATTACACTTTGCCGTGCAAATACACCGCTCATAAAGATTTTGTGCGATTCGGTGCATGCAATAAGGGTGGGATCAACCAGCAATATATCTTCTCAGGTCTATTCTTATCGTAAATTTTGTGAATTTTATTGTTCGGTATCTCCTGGTTCATACTTCTACTCAAATGAAGTTACGCATGCCAAGTTGACTCATACGGAAGGAAGGAGCGAATGAGGGAGGGCTTGTCGGACGAGTTGTTTGAAATTGCATGCTCCAGGGCTCCACTAACCAGCGCATTTTGAATCAGCCGCTACGCCATAATCCACAATGCGTGTCATGTGTGTACGCGAGTTATCTCGTCCATTAGCTCGCGTTAGCTGTCATCAGCTCAGTTTGTAAGTGGCGCACTTATCAGTTGGCATTGTTGCGCACTTTCAAGCCGCCACAGCGGATTCTGATACTCGCTGGCTGCTCTACCCTACACACATTATAGATCGTTCGACTGAAGTAGGCTCTTCAATAATATCTTGGTAATGGTAATCGATCGAGGAGCCTAGTCTCACTTCCTGACCAACCTAATAGTAACCGAATGAACAACGTATGCATTATTATTCATTATAGGTATAGGTATTAGATTGTAGGTATGTTGTGTGATTGCAAATGAAAAAAAATTGAAAGATGCGGAAATACACGAAGTACGAGTGCAAAGGGTTGGCAGTTTCGGTGTACCGATATTAATTCTCCTACTCTGGAAGGAGAAATTGGTTCCCAGAAAGTTGATTGTTTGAGATGAACTTTGGTAGTGGTTTATTCTGCACCCGCGAAGTTTCATTTCTCAACAGCTGCAGCAGATTCATACATAATTAAATATTTATGACGAGAATGGGAGCGGTCAAGAATCATTTCGATCACTTATTGCGTTTTAATGGGGTTAGCGTTTTAGTATTACTTACTGTGTTTTAGGTGAGTCAGCAGAGGTGAGTAATGCAGTTCTCAGAAGCACCTGTGTCGTGAAAGTGAACTTTAGTTCAAAGTAATTGTAGTTATACGGGGGTGGTAATGAGTAGTCGCACCACTCTGCAACGCAAATTTCCTACTACTCACTCGTTTCATTTAAGTATGTCTTGTTTTCTGAATTTCAAGTCGGCGAGCAAGCCCTCAATTCATGCCATTGAACTCGAGCAACGACTTTTCGAAGTTCCTGTGGTACCTGTGAGAAAAATATTCCTCATCCTTGGCAAGGTTCCAAAGGCACATTGCAATTGCGGAATTCGCATTAGTTTCCACTTTGTATCTGACATCACTGAAATTCGTTCCGATGATGGACGCAGTTGCACAATGTCACAATAGAAAAATGGTTACAAGACTTCTGTCAACCAGGGGGTGAGAGTGTAGAAGAAAAACCAGACTTTCTTTGTGATATCAGAACTAAGCCTTTTGAAAGAGATGAAAGCAGAGATTAGTAATAATGTATTTGTGTGAGAGCTCCCAGACAGCACAACAAAACGCTGAATTGTATAGCATCACGGTTGACGGATATCCGAAGACCTGGAAAAATGTTTATGCCTATCTCTTGCATGATCCGCAGAACGGATCACGCTGAGCGTATCAGCATTTTTCCAGCCGGTTAAGTGCTACTGAGTATGTTCGCGATATAGATATTAGGTGGATAAGTAGTACTGTCGTTTTTGTTTCCACATCAGATTCGACCATTGCCTCGTTCCCCTGAGAAATTGTCTATGGTTCTGTTTCTCAATAGTCTTATTGAATTTGCTTTTCAAAAGATCGAGGTTATCAAAGCTGTTCGAAGCATTTGCGCTTAGCATTAAAAAACTTTCCACCATTCCTCGATAAGAACTCGTATTTCCTCTGTTGGGAGAAATAAGGTCGTGTTGAAGAAGTGGTGGGAAAATGAAACTGCGGTGTAAAACAGATATCAAGAGGATCTGACCCAATGTTGGACGGGAAGGGCGTAAAGCCGCGCCAGCCGCATCGGAAAAGGTTCTGCAGCTAGGAGAAGAATAACCCTAATTATGGTGCACAACCAGGTGTCCCCCAAGAGGCCCACCGCGCGGCGAAGGAAGAGACGCAGATGCGGCAAGGGACGAGTCGCAACGCATACTGTAGCGGTCAGGGGTTAGGGTAAATAGAGTGGGCGCAATGTGACTCGGAGGGGACCACTCGCCGCCGCGACGCGCAGCATGATTGCTACCTCGGGGAATCCGTTAGCCAGGGGGAGTGTAGGCAGTCTAGGGGGGTGAGGGCAGTTACTAAACATGCGTGAAAAGCTGGAATGTTCGAGTTTACACTATCTCGGTGAGAGGGCGCGAAAATGCGTGGCACCGCGGCGGCGACTGCCCCTCCCCCCCTCCCCCCCCCCCAGCCACATTGAGCTATAGAGTGTACCATACCACGTCTAATAGCACATCACGCGCTGCGACTCGTCCCTTGCCGCATCTGCGTCTCTTCCTTCGCCGCATGGTGGGCCTCTTGGGGGACACCCTGCACAACCGCGTGGGCACCAATGACCTTGCAAGAAAAGAATGCACTGACCTATGGAGCTTTGCTTCACACCCCGTACTCAATGGATCTTCTTCCCGATGATTTCGGTTTTTCCAACACTTTCAAAAGCCTCTTGGGTGCGAAGAAAAACTGGGCAGTCCAAGCGAGGTGGGAATGACACTCTGTAGCTTCCTAGACTTCATTGCTCCCTTTTTCATTGTAACGTCTTGGGCTGGGCTTCTTGCCGAGAGGGATGTGAAGCTTACAATGGTTTTTATCCTACTAAAAATGTTGGCATCGCTTTGGAAATATGTAGAGATCAAAAACTAGCATCGCTTTCCGTACAGTAGAATGGAGTTCGGAAGACTCTCTAAATATCTCCTCTATTTTATCAAGAAACAATTTTTTTTACTGGTACCGTAACCGATCCCATTCAAAACAGCTTGGCATTCAAGAAATGTCTAGGAACCTTGAATCCATTAGGTTGATTCATAAATGATTACGAATTCTTATTCATACCCTTACCAACTTGACGGAATCTGTTTACTCTACTCTCATAATTGTTTGTGTGGGGACTCTAAATATCTTACATATTACTGAAAACATGCGCAAACATCTAGCGACTCCCTTCTGTCGTCGTTCTGACTGGTTTCACAAGATGTCACTGGAGTTTAGAATCGCTAATCCCGTACAAGAAAGCACGGAGGCAATCAGTGGAAATATGCAGCTCACCAGACACAACGAGCTCTGAAGAGTTACCTTGATCAAATGGAAATTCAACACTCCGTTTGTTGAAGTGCATCACCACGGACTTCAATCAACACCATCACTGCTAGCGCAGACCTCTGCTGCTTGCAGATACGTACAATCCAGATCTTGTCTGATTAGGAGGGTCGACAGACTTGTTGTGGCGAACACCGCACTTGATAGAAGTTGCGTGGATAAGCTACTGTCAACATCCTTTGCTGATATCCAGCAATGTGTGTTGGAAGCAGCTTATCCACGCAGCTTCTATCAAGTGTGGTGTCCGCCACAACAAGTCCGTAATCCGCCTAATTTGACGGCAAACTCTGGATTGTAGACTTGGTGCGAACATCGCACAGTTACGGTTCCCTATAGAAAAGTGTTCTACTGCGCCACAATTGCGGCCTATTGTCACGAGCGAAAGCCAGATAACTGCACAAGATCTGCTTCATGGCTCTCTTCGGCTGTTCATAATCTTTCGGTCTCATACCAGTCAATCATCACTAGTTCTGCTTACGTGCTCGTTTGGTAATGGAGAAAAGCCGCAATTATCGGGAACACTTCGAGAAAGACCTCCGATCATTCCTGGCTTCGAAAACTGCTAAGTCTGGAAGAGAGGTATCCACTTGTATCCGAATGGGTGAGGACAACTGTGGGCAGGAGCGGCGATCGTTGCATTCATTGATCAAATTCTGAAGAAAATTCTTATATTTTGAACTTGGTGTTTAGTAGAGAAGTCCTACCGCATTTCCTTCTCCTCAAAAAATCTTTGGAGATCGTTTTGTTACATTCACTGTAAAACGTGAACGATAGTCTTTGCTCTATTCCGTGGCATTTCACCGCGATTACAGCCAAAAAAAATCGTCTTCGGTTGAGTATGTTGACTGCTCCTGGTTCTTCAGACTCAGAAAGTGTCGATGGAAGCGACGCGGCAAGAAGCCTACTCGTTACAATGGATCCTCCAGGCTGTATTTCACAATATGGCGGTTATTCGGTTGCCGAAGTAGATATTTGAAAAAAAAACAACAAATGGGGCGTGCTACTTGAAGCAACGGTCTCAGCATGGTCGAAGTGTGTGGCGTACAGGAGCGCACCTCCTCTTTCCAGCGGTGGAGATTCGTTCACGATCACGATTTGCATCGTAAATTGACCCTTGCGATCGTTTGGGACCACAGCGACTATTTGAAGCCGATTCACGATGCAAATCGTGATCGCGGACACGGCTGGCAAGAGGAGGTGCGTCCCTGTACGCCACGCCCACTTCAACCCTGCTGAGACTGTTGCTTTAATGACGAGTGTATCCCGACGTCGAATGAAAGAGTTCTTGGTACAATGCACAAGAACTGACAGAATTTTTCCAGTGTTATCGGAGCACACTAGCCATTCGTCAATATCAGCTGGAGAAGAAGTGAAAATAAGGCCGAAGGATGTTCGTGATCTGACTGACCGCAGATTTGCATGGACATGTTCTCAAATAATCCCACAATTTTGTTATTTGTAACAAGGAGGGGGCTGTTTACTTCAACCACACACGAAAGCACCACTTGCTTGGACACGTAAATCCAATAATTACAACGCTGATCCAGCAGTGCAACCTGGGAGGCAACATTTAGGTTTGGTGAAGCTGCAAGCGCTTTGTTCACTAAGAGCTGTTGCCAACGAACTTTACCGCTATTGGTGACCAACAATGGCTGCAAGTAGATGGGCTCGCCGGCGCAGTGCTCGGATAATCTGGCAAAGTTTGCTTCATCTCGGCAGCGTTCGTCCAAATTACGAAGAAGGTTCAGCAAAATTGTCCAAACACCTTATAGGACGATCGGATCCACTTGATGCGTTCGCCGAATCTGGTGCCATCAGACTATCATCAGCATCTCTTGCTGTCAAACGAACTGAAAGAGAGGGAATCCGATGATTCAGACGTACTCGGGGTGAACTTGTTGATGTTTTTTTTGTCTCGCAAGCTCAACATATCTGAACAAGTGGCAACCAGAGGTTACTACCTGAAGGCGGTGTTTAGACGATTATGGTGGTTATGTATTATATTTGCTAATTGTTGGCTGCATCAAAGAAGAAAAATGAATTTGAGAAAAAGTTGACAAATGCGCAAAGACTTCTCTGACATCCTTATACTTATGACATAACCTTATACAAACTGGGCGTGCTACACGTTTGAAATTAATAACAATCGTCCACGCCAATTAAGCAAACGAAAGAGTTGTGACCACTGGGGATTGTTGGAAATCTGGTTTCATTCGCGGGGTACAAAGTTCTGGATCTTAGTGGGATTTCTCCCAGACACGGCAAATTAGGACGAGCATCAGGAATGGCGTTCTCCCTTCGAATATCCCACTACATCGGGTAGTTTCAAACAGAGCCAAAGGCTGACAGCGGGGTCAAAAATTAGAAATCCTTACCGCCGATACCACATTAGAGGAAGTGGTCACGATAAATCACTTGGGGACGGCAAGGGAAGTAACCCGAGCCCAATGAGACAACAGGGTAGTGTTCAGTGGCAGTGGTGCCTAACGGCTGATGAGGCGCCAAAACCCACTTTCTGGTATCAAAATATCCCCATATCGATGTGAAAGGGGTTTAACCCTTTGACGACCGCGCGCCCTAAACACGTCTGGCGCGTGGAACCGCGCGTGTTTTCATTAGGTGTGGCTTATAGGTGTTTCCTTGCGTTATGCATAAGTAGTTTCCGGACCATTCTGTGTGTGTGTTTGCGGAGGAGGACCCCAACTAATCATTGCTTTGAGACTTGGAAAATTATCGTAGTAAAATAAGTAATAAGGAAAATTAGTATCCAGGAATTTCCGCCGTGGCCCGCCTGCGGGTCATACGGTCCCACGAAGCCGATTTGGTGTGGCCCGCCCGTGGGCCATACGGCCGTCAAAGAGTTGATGGCAGCGTGCTAGATATTACACCGTTATCGTTATCGTCCAATTTTTATTCTGAAGTGCCTTCATTCTCATTCCAAGCAGCCACATCTTCTTTTCTTGTGATATCGTATCTTCCATGGGGTCACGCTCATTCTAACACTATCTATTGTTTTTGATTGTTAAAGGAAGTGTCCACGATAATTCGCATAGAGACGATAAGAAATGCAGAGTACTGGGGTGGATAGGGGTCCTGCCAAATGTTTCAACACGTTAAGTTTCACTGGCAGTAGCGCTTTATCTATGGAGTGATAAGCCTCCGAAAACCACTTCCGGTAGGCAAAAATCAGGCCTCATCGATGTGGAAAGGGTGGCGAGGGGTGCGTGCTAGATATGATACGCCATCCTATATTCATTCTAGAGTGCACCTTATTCTTAGCAGCCGTATCTCCTTATCGTATCTTC